>CM029278.1:29454229-29507054 GCA_016920895.1 Vaccinium myrtillus | reverse complement strand
ACCCACAAGAGCATCCAAGCAGTATTATTTTCTTGAGAAAACGATTTTTGCACTCCACAATCTTACCAATACGCTCCATAATTTGTCTTCTACTACGCATTGAGAATTGTAATCAAGGTTTTGAAATTGAGATACGTATCGTGTATCGTTTTTGTTGTTTTATAAATCGTATCGGGATAGGTATCGCGTATCGTAAGATACGTCAACCATAATTAATATACAATTAACAAGTATTTATACCTAATAACACCAACAAACTAAGTTTTTAAGTTGCAAAATTTCACGCCTCTCAACTGGGATTTATCATATTGAGGTTTCCTCCTACCTTAGTCAATGACAGAAAAGAAAATCCCTAATAACATTCTCCCAAAACATGATCGAAGTATGGTTTTTCTTGTATTTAAGCTCTACATTGAGGTTGGACATCTTTCAAATGGCGCGTTTTTTTTTTGGGTAAACCTTTCAAATGGCTTGATGTGCTCAAAAGAGTCAAAACGACTTAGATTAATGCGTTTGAGGTTCCACTTCTACAATAATGTTTGAATTCCTTCTATTAAGAAATCGTAAGATACGTACTGAATCGGGATACACATATGTATCATAGGATACGTCATTCATATCGTAAGATTTCTATACAAAAAGGATATGAGATGAGATACGTATTGTTTTTCTAAGGAGACGATACGAATTTTAACAACAATAATTGTACTTATGTACAGGGTCGTCTCCTCCTACTGTATTTCTTTGCTCTGCAGCAGGGAGCATGAAATATGAAGAAAGTGGGACGCGTTTGTGCCAGACTGGTAGAGAACCCGCCCCATTAGGAGTAATTGTTTTCCTACAAATGGAAATAAGGTTCAGAGATCAACTTTTGCTTTTTCAGTGTAAAAGATTATTTTTTCGTCTTTATTCAAAAGAAAATAATTGTAGTCGTTAAAATATTTTAAGATTTATCGCGAGATATTAAAAATGTAATTAGAGAAATTTATCTGTTTTGGGTTGTTTTTGTTTTTATGAAGTTTTGAGGTTATGATCGTAACTTTTTATATTTTGAATTCGTTACGATAATTTGAAAAGACACAAAATTAACAAGAAAGAACGTTGTTTTTGTCTTGGGAAGCTTTTAAGGTTATGGACATTAGTTTTTATATTTTAATACAATTCCCCAAAAAAATTGATACGATACTAACAAGAAAGAAGAAAATCGAAGAAACAAAAAAAAATTCAAAAATATCATTAGGCTATATCTTTTCACACTTTATTGCTTCACCTTTGCTTTCCGGTGACTCTCCGTGGGTTTCGAGCTCCTCTCCTCCACCTATGGGTGGCCAAAACCGATTTTTGGGCAAGGGGGAGCCAGGTCTGGGATTTCCAAATCCAGACTCCTGACAACGGCGGCAGCGTAGAGACAGCTTCGGCGATGGCTCCGGCGTTTTTATTTTTTGTATTTTTTTGTAGGTGTCTTTTTTTTGGCTGGCTGTTTTGGGCCGGTTGTTTTGTGTTGCTTGTATTGATTGCCGGTTTTGGGCCGGTCGTTTGGATTTAATATATATTTCTCTCTCTTTTACCCAAAAAAAAAAAAAAGAAGACAAAAATGAGTGTGAAATATATTATTTTATTGAATTGGGCAACTCATATTAGTGTGGATATCTGATGAAAAAATTGCTGGTGTGAATAAAATTTATGATACAATGTGAGTGTTCAAAAAATAAACTACTTAGACAATCCATTTAAGAGAGAGAACTGTTAGGGTATCAAGCCGCTTCTCAATACATGATTAGTGATTGATCTTATCCCTCACTCTTTCGCTCCGTATCTTGGACAAGATATATTGACTGATCCAATCAATTTATGTACTAATGTGACACTTTAACAACTCATAATTTATGGAATTCAATGAATGGCTCAAACAACAACATCTATTCTAATATATAAAGGGGGAGAAGCCTTTTGGTGTGGATCAGTTATTGAGGCTGGCTCACATTTTCTCCTTCCCAAACTGCCACACAAAGTACAAAAAATTACATTTTACCTGACTTTCGAATAAAAAACCGTAAGGGCAAAACAGGAAGAAGCCACATACACAACACCCACGTACAAAGTTGTACGGTTACCACTGAGCAGTTAACAACATCTGCAAATTCTCTCAGAACTCGAAAAAGGCCAAAACAACCATGGCTGTCTGCCAATGATCAACTTTAAAAGGTGGGAGAGGAGTAATTTGCACAAAAATCCAAGAGACCACCGAAGGTACCTCTGACTTTTCTCTACTTTTGGTTCCTGCTTCATTTTTCTCCATGCATGGCTATGCTTTGTCCACGTACATGTGTTGTATGTGTTGTCTCACGATTCCTCATTTCACTTTTCTACCCTGGCCATTATTGCAAAAAACGAAAAGAAAAAATTAAAGAACTCCATTGACCAATTCTAATGTATTAGAGCTCTTGAAATCTGTATACGGCAGAAAAGGAATTGGCCATGTTTTTTGTTTTTTTTTTATCTGGGAAAAATGCCAAAAAGGTCTGAAATTGGCCATGTTGGAGAAGTTCATTTGCTGCCTGATTGTGTTTGAGATGTTAAAATTTTGAAGTCTTGAAGCTTCATTTCAACATCTGTATGCCCCAGACTCTCTTTACTTGGATGATCAACTAATTTGTATCGTTCTACATATGGGAATTGATTACTTATGTAGGGCATAGAATATTAACATTTTAATGTAGTGCTCTGTTCATGTCTACTTAACTTTTCTGCCTCATATATTTTTAACAATTTAAAAATTGCATTAGAGACTGGAAAGTATAAGTTAATGGAACAATTCAGTTCCACATGATGCATCTTGGGTTATTAGGAAGCTGTTCCTTTTTATCGGCGTGAAATATTTTACAATAGTACGATAGTCATTTAAAAATCTCCGTATATGTACTTTAGATTGTGAAACTAAAAAAATTCCTAAAGATTATTTTTTTTCACTATTAAGAGATTTTATTTTATTTATCAATTTTTAACATTTCCTGAAAGGAAGCAAACGTGAGAGAAGTTCAGTTTTTTTCTAACACATTAAAAAAAAAAAAAAAAAAAACATGTACTTTAGATTGTGAAACTAAAAAAGTTTCTAAAAATTATTTTATTAGAAGATTATTTTTTCCACTATTAGTTTAGGTTTAGGTTATCCTGATTTCTTACCAGCTTTGATCAATCCGACCAGCTCCAACAACAAAGATCACAAACATACACTCCCTCCTCAGCCACTTTCTCTCATGGGGTGTGGGGCCCACATGTGGAGACCACACCCCATGTGAGAGAGGGTGTGATTGGGAGTGGCTGCGGGGAGTGTATATATCATTTTTGGATCACAAAATCATATGAATTCAAATCATATGTTGTATAATATACAAGAATGCGAAATAGAAAAATAGTATACTCGCTTTGGGATAATTGTGCAGATGAGAAAACTACGGTTGATGAAACACAAACGGAAAATCAGGTAATTAGTTATTTATTAATCATATTGCTTCTTGACCAGCTCACAAAATCATATGAATTCAAATCATATGTTGTATAATATACAAGAATGCGAAATAGAAAAATAGTATACTCGCTTTGGGATAATTGTGCAGATGAGAAAACTACGGTTGATGAAACACAAACGGAAAATCAGGTAATTAGTTATTTATTAATCATATTGCTTCTTGACCAGCTCCAACAACAAAGATCACAAACATACACTCCCTCCCCAGCCACACCCTCTCTCATATGGGGTGTGGGGCCTACATGTGGAGACCACACCCCAAATCATATCACAATAATAATATCAAATGAGTGTATATATCATTTTTGGATCACAAAATCATATGAATTCAAATCATATGTTGTATAATATACAAGAACGCGAAATAGAAAAATAGTATACTCACTTTGGGATAATTGTGCAGATGAGAAAACTACGGTTAATGAAACACAAACGGAAAATCAGGTAATTAGTTATTTATTAATCATATTGCTTCTTATTAGTACATTGAAAAATAACTATTTACATAAATTTATAATATCACATTTCTCCAACACTGCATTCTTTGTCGAACTAACAACATCGACTTCAATATCTATGCAGGTCATAAAGATAGGTCTTTATTGTACAAAATGGTCTTTCTCCGTTATAGCTAACACAATTGATTTACAAAATTTGATAGAAGAATACTTGGGGATTAGATCGTGGACAAAGCGGCGGTGGCGGCGGCGTTAGAATGGTAATGTATTACTATTTGATTATTATGTGCAATTTGTCACATTAATTTGCTTAAATATATAAAATATAGCTTATTTTTAGGGGAAAAAATAATGCAATGCACACATGATCAAATGATAAGCCGGATACTTTCGTGTCTTTTCCTTTTTGTCAAAGTTCGACTTGCACACGCATCGCGTGTGCCCCAACCTCTAGTAGAAATTATGTAAAATGTACAATGGATATATATATATATATATATATAGCGAATTATGTACTTCTAGTTACCTCAATGTATGAATTCTACCTCCGAGCACAACCTCTTAACCGCCCGTTTGGATGCCGGATTTGATTTTGGGTGGATTTGAAATGAGGGTGGATTTGATGGTGGATTTATAATGAGGGTGGATTTGTAATGACGGTGGGCCCACGTCCTAAGGAGGGTGGATTTGTATATGAGGTGTTTGGATGATTTTTTGAGAAGGGAGATTTGGAGGGTGGATTTGATAGGATAATATGGCAAATGACTGAATTACCCCCATTTATTAATTTAATAAACAAAATAAATTAATTTGTTTATAATAAGAATAAATATGTAATACTAAAAACAAATACACAATAAATACATTATTATATCTAAACTATATTAGATGTTAATTGGAAAAACAATTTTCTAACTTTTTTTTTCACTTAAAAGTAGATGTTAATTGGATACAATTTCTGAGTAGTCTTGTATTTAATTATTCTAATTTTTTTTCAACAATTTAACATTTTGCACCCAAAATGGTTTGCTGGGGAAAAAAAAAAAGGAAAAAAAGGACCTCAGATGTGGCCCAAAATGGTGGGCCAGGATGAGCGGCAGTCCACCCGGTTGACCGGGTGGCAGTCCGGCAGGTTAAACAATTGTCGGAAAACTCCATTGTTAGGCCGGAAAACTCCATTTTTTACGAATCCAAGCTCTGGATCACACAAATTACTTACTAAAAATCTAATATACAAACATATTTATACGCTTTTGTTTCAATCTGGTTCAAGAACAAAGTATTTGTAAGATATCTTACCAGTTTGCATTTCAATCACGAGGAATATGCATCGGCATCTCTCTGAGTCCTAAAATCAGAAATAGAAAGGAGAAAAAATAGAACTACTCATACGCGTAGGAGAGAGTGGATTTAGAGGGGTAAAATCGTACCAAAAACGTCCAAATACACCCGGATTTGTTAACGATAGGGGTCACCCTGTCGTTCGCAAATCACCCCTGAGGTGGATTTACAGTCCAAACAGTAAACAAATCAGGGGGAGAGAATTGCATTCCAAACGCCGGAGTAAGGCGTGGGACCTGGAGAACAAATCAGGGGCTTGGCATATCCGGGTGCAAATCCGGCATCCAAACAGGGCCTAAAGAGAGGAGAGGGTCATATGTGGGGTGTTTCTTACTTTCTCTACTGATGGGAGACAACCAGAAAAAAATAAAGGGAGTTGGGGAACAATGGCGGAGGGGCAAAGGAAGGGTGATAAAAAATTAAAAATATAGAGAATATAATGAGGTTGGAGCACCACCACGTAGAGTTTTTAAGGCTTTCTATACCACACACTTAGTGTGGAGCCCACACAAATGTGTGATGGAGAACGTCCCTAAAGCGTCGGTTTTTCAGGAGAAATTAAGAATTTTCCCGTAATGAGAGGTAATTGAGGATGGGGCAGCTGGGTGATAAACTGACAGGCAATTCAATAGCTTTGTAAATACAACAGCGATGAAAAACTTGTCTCTGGTTTTACACGCTATCCAGATCTCGTCACATTAAATCGCAAAAAACTACATTACAGGCACTAAATGTTATTCTAAAAATTTTGGATTTTCAAGAAAAGTTTTATTTGTATTTTTATAGAAAAGACACCATTTACTCGACACAAACCCTATAGGGGGCTAGATTGGGCCGTTATTTTGAGGCACGAGGTACGGGACAACATGGCACGAACACAGAAAAAGCAGGGGCAAGGCATGAAAAGGGCACGGGGATAGCACGACACGTGTAAAATGAATAATGAGTAGACAAGTATTATATATTTTTATAATTTTTTACTTATAAAGTTTAAGAAATGCAAATGATTGATAATTGAGTAGGTGTCAACCTAGGAGGGATGTACTCAAACTATAGAAAAGGTAAAGAGGCTCGAGCACCACCACTTAGTGCTCTTAGGTCCTTTTCCACCACACACTGATATAGAGCCCATGTAAATGTCTGATAGAAAAAGTCTCTAGAGCATTGGTGCTCCAGAGGCAATTAATAATTTTCTCGTAATGAGTGGTAATTAGTGATGGGGCAGGTGGATGACAAACTGACAAGCAGTTCAATAGCTTTGTGGTAAATGCGACAGCGATGAAAAACTTATCTCGGTTTGACACACTGTCCAAATTCTCTTCACATTAAATTACAGAAAAATTTATTGATGGCTCCAAATGTTATTCTAAAAATAATGGCAACTTCGAGATTTTGAAGAAAAGTTTTATTTGTATTTTTATAAAAAAGAGACCATTTTCTCTACATAATCCCTATAGGTGGGCTAGGTTGGATAGTTGTTTTGAGGCACCCACAAACACATAAAAGCACGACAAAGCACGACATGTGTAAAATGAATAATGACTAATAAAGTTCATGATAAGAAATTAATGCAAATGATTAATAATTAATTAGGTGCCAACTTAGCAGGGATGTACTCAAACTATAGAGAAGGTAATGATGTTGGAGAACCACCATATAGTGCTCTTAGGTTTTTCTCCACCACACCCTTGGTATGAAGTCTACACAAATGTGTGATGGAGAAGGTCCATAGAGCGTCAGTACTCAATGAGCAATTAATAATTTTTCCGTAATGAGAGGTTATTAATGATGGGGCAGGTGGGTGATAGACTCACAGGCAATTCAAAGCTGTCTCGATTTTACATGCCATCCAGATTCTCGTCACATTAAATCACAAAACAGTTCATTGAATTCTTTATATGTTTTTTCTAAAAATAACGGGAAATTCAATATTTTGAGGAAATGTTTTAGTTATAGTTTTATAGAAAAGACATCATTTTCTCGTCATAATCCCTATATGTGGGGTAGGTTGGGACGTTGTTTTGAGGAACGTGGCACGGGCACGACATGAACACACAAAAAAAAAAAAAGAGCAAGGCACGAGAACAACACGACATGTGTATAATGAGTAATAATTCATGGTTTACTGATAGAGAAATATTATATATTTTTTACGTGTTTTCTTACCTATAAGGTTTTAGAAATGCAAATGATTGATAATTGAGTAGGTGCCCAAAAATTTCAGCCCAACCATTTTAATATTAATACAAAATAACGGCCCAGCCCAAGAACCCACAACCCGGTCCAATTTGTAAGAGATAAGTACAAGCCGCTCCACTTTTTGGAGGGCTTGCACATCCCACTCCATTTTTTTCGTAAAAAACTCGGCTAACTCTTTTGCACATCCATCCGTCCCTCTCTCTCTCTCTCTCTCTACCCACCCCACCTAAATTTTAAATGTACGATCTAAATTCTAAATGTACAGTCTAAATTCAAAATGTACGGTCTAAATTCTAAAATGTACATTCTAAATGTACATTCTAAATGTACGGTCTAAATTCTAAATATACAGTCTAAATTCTAAATGTACAGTCTAAATTCTAAAATGTACATTCTAAATGTACGGTCTAAATTCTAAAATGTACATTACGGTCTAAATTTTAAAATGTACATTCTAAATTTAGGGTACCCTATGAAAGTGCGTAAACCTAAACCTTAGGGTACCCTATGAAAGTGCCTAACATCCTAACGTACTCTATGAAAGTGCCTAAACCACTAAAAACTCTGTAATAGAAAAGTGCACCCTAAGCGTCTGAGCCCCAAAAAAGAGTGATTGACCTTAATGGAGTTAGTGGTAATTAAAAAGAATGATTGGAGTTAGTGGTAATAAATATTTGTTTTTTGTATTGGCCCGTAATAAAACCAATTTGTAATTAATCAAAAATCAAACAAAAAAAAAGAAAACAAAACAAAATGGAGGATCCGAAATCTATCTTCCTCTCTCTCTAAAAGAAAAAGAAAAGAAACGAACCGGCATAGGTTTTGATCACTGAAAAGAAAACGAAATGGAGGATCCGAAATCTATTGATAATTTCTAAGGGCGACTTGTTCAAAAGTCCTAGGCAAAGAATTTGTAACCTCGTTAATCCACCAAACAAGTTTATAACCTATCCAGTCCTAACGTTGGCATCTTTTTTTTTTTTTTTTTTACCTTACCAAAAAAAGTTTGTACCCTATGAAAGTGCCAAAAAAATTTGTATCCTATGAAAGTGCCTAAAATCCTAGGGTACCCTACAAAAGTGTCTAAAACCCTAGGGTACCCTACGAAAGTGCCTAAAACCCTAGAGTACCCTATGAAAGTGTCTAAACCACTAAAACCCTATAATAGGAAAGTGCACCCTAAAACCTAAACCCTAGGGTATCCTATGAAAGTGCCTAAAACCCTAGGGTACCCTATGAAAGTGCCTAAATCCTAGGGTACCCTATGAAAGTGCCTAAACCACTAAAACCCTATAATAGGAAAGTGTACCCTAAAACCTAAACCTTAAGGAACCTTTTGAAAGTGCCTAAATTCTAAAAAAATAAAAATAAAAAAATTCATGGACCTTAGACCTTGTAAAACTTTAATATGGACTAAATGCTCAATAAGTCCCCACTTCTGGACCCTAGAACAATTATCCGAATTTCTAAAGCTGTCTCTCTCTCCCCTCTACTTCCACAGCGTGTATATGTGATTATTTTTTACCCAACAACCCAAGTCAGTACTGTTTTTTAGGACTTTTAAATTTGGGTTTTTTGTTATTAAATCTAGGACTTTTTAATTTGTGTTTAAACTAAGTGGAATTTGAAATGCAGGACCATTATATACTACACACTACAGAGTCTCACATATATCTTCTATTCACTTGTGATCAGGCTTCAGATTTGTAACTTGTAAGTATTCTCTTATTATTGCCGTGCACTGGCGGGTGTGCTTAGTTTTTTTATATTAAATGCAGAGGACTGGGTGGTGTTCTTAGTTTTCTATTTTAAATGCAGAGCCCTGGCGGGTGTGCTTATTGAATTGATTTATAATATTGATTCTTACACTCTTACTCTTTGGTTTATATACAATAATTTACTAACTTTCGATTAGCTCAGGGTAGATTAATGTCCTGGCTCCGCCCTTGGCTCTTAGGACCTTCTCCACCACACACTTGGCATGGAACCCACACAAATGTGTGATACATAAGGTCCCTAGAGCTTCGGTGCCCCATGGAGCAATTAAATAATTAATATTTTTTTTCGTAATGAGAGGTAATTAATGATGGAGCAGTGATAGACTTACAAGCAATTCAATGGCTTGTGGCAAATGCCACATCGATGAAAAACTTGTCTCGGTTTTACACGCTGTCCAGATTCTCGTCACATTAAATCGCAGAAAAATTCATTGAAGACTCTAAATGTTATTCTAAAAATAACGGCAAGTTCGTGATTTTGAAGAAAAGTTTTATTTGTATTTTTATATATATATATAAAAAATCGTTTTCTCGATACAATCCCTATAGGTTAGGCCGTTATTTTGAGGCACGTGATACGGCACGGTACGAACACAGAAAAGCACAGGCAAGGCATGACAAGGGCATGAGCACAAAACGAAATGTCTAAAATGAATAATGAGAAAGTTCATGATTATTGATAGAGAAGTATTATATATTTTCATATACTTATAAGGTTTAAGAAATGCATTATAATTGATAACCACTAGTCCTCTGTTGCTAGCAGTGCAGAGGCAGAAACAATTCTTGGTTAAGTACAAAGGTCTTGCTCATGTGCACAACCGTTTGATACCAGAAAAAAAAAGATAGAAATGGAAAATCCAGAGCTTCTTGCAAAATTTAAGAAATTCAAGGTTTGAGCTTTTGCATCTGATTGCTGTCCTGACAACGTGAACATGTTCCAAACCTAACTGTTACATTTTTCCAAATTAGGGTATTCTCCACTACGC
The DNA here is from genome assembly GCA_016920895.1 of Vaccinium myrtillus. Lineage (NCBI taxonomy): Eukaryota > Viridiplantae > Streptophyta > Magnoliopsida > Ericales > Ericaceae > Vaccinium > Vaccinium myrtillus. The sequence continues at coordinate 29,496,760 of CM029278.1, read as the reverse complement.
ATTTGGTATGGAACCCACACAAATATGTGATGGAGAAGGTCTCTAGAGCGTCGGTGCTTCAAGAGCAATTAATAATTTTCCCGTAATGAGATTTGTCGTGGTTTTACATGCTATCCAAATTCTCGTCACATTAAATTGCTGAAGAATTTGTTGAAGGCTCTAAATGTTATTCTAAAAATAACGGCAAGTTCAAGATTTGGAACAAAAGTTTAATTTATATTTTTATACAAAAGACACCATTTTCCCGACACAATCCCTATATGTGGGCTAGGTTGGACCGTTGTTTGAGGTAAGCACAGGCAAGGCACGACAATGGCACAGGCACAACACAACATGTGTAAAATGACTAATAAGTAATAAAATTCATGATTACTGATAGAGAAGTATTATATATTTTTGTTCTCTTCCCATTGTTCATCAGCAAAAACTGGTTGTTAGGGGTTAGAAGATAAGGGATGATTATGTTGGGGTGCTAGATGAAATTAGGAAGAAAGTAGAACAAGAGTATTACGAGAAGATTTTAAGAAAGGAGGGGTGAATGATGCAATAAATGACAATGAAAAGGTTGTGTTGGGTTGAGAGTTTTGAGAATAATATTTTGAGAAATATTTTCGAGATAGTGTTTGGATGGGTTTTTGGAAAAAGTAATAATTAGAGAGAGGTGTAATAATTGGAGAGAGATAAAGAGATAAATGAAAATAATGATTGGAGAGAGGAGTACGTATGAGTATAGAGAGAAAAATGATTAATGATTGGAGAGATGAGAGATGTGAAGTGAACACAGTGTTCCAGACTTTCTCAATTGCTTTTCGTTACGGGTAGAGTACAATCTTGCTTTTTATATAGAGCACTTTTCGAGGATTCCCTATGAGTCTTCATATCTTCATTTTAGAGACTGGATGAAACATACATAGATTATAGAGTACAATCTTGCTTTATATATAGCTAAAGTTGTCTTTTCTTGGATATTTTTCAAAATATTTGGCTAAAAGTCATAATTTATCCAATTTCTCAAGTCAGTGACAATGGAAGGAGCCCTAAAACACATCGTTGATGGAAAGGTCACATTACCCTTGGCTACAAAACTTTCAGCACAGTATTATTATTGCTTTATAGTGCTACAAAAACCTTCGGGCTGATCTTTCTTCAACCCTTCAGGAGACTCCTTCATTGCACAAGAAAACAGAACGCAAATCTTGAGAATAATTATCCAATGAAAACAGATAAGTACAAGCCTTTTCATATCCGCTTCGCATTGAATAATTATTCCTTTGGGAAAAAATAGCCAAACAATGTCTCAAAAATAGGTGATTTGGCCATCAAGGCAAATTTATCCATTACATCTCTCTCTCTCTCTCTCTCTCTCTCTCTCTCTCTCTCTCTCTCTCTCTCTCTCTCTCTCTCTCTCTCTCTCTCTCTCTCTCTCTCTCTCTCTTAAATATCCATTACATTTTCTTCCGTACGATCAGAGTTGGCCCTGGGGTAAGCTCAGCAAGCTTCCGAGCTTGGGCAACCCACCCAGGCTAGGGCAACCAAAATAAATAAATAAATAAATAAAGTTATGTATAAATGTAATTAAGTTTCCACGAGTGAAGCAAAGCAATGCTTCGCTCTGTGGTCATTGTTAGTGCCGCTTGCACCGTCGGCAATTCTTTTCTCTTTCTACTATTATTTTTACTTTGGCCTCTTCTCTGACATTTCTTTCTCTTCTTTTTCTATTTATGTTTTTCCCCCCTCTTAATCCACAAATTTACAAAGAGTATATTACTCAATTATTTTGTACTTATTTAACAAGCACAACAATAATGTACGTATAGTTCATATTTTCTTACATTAAAGTAAAAATAAATCCCAATGGTGGAATTTTTTTTAAAAATGGGCGAGCTAACACGGTGTAGTATTATTTTCCATACAAATCATAGTTATATGAAGCAAACTTTCTTGTTTTGCTTTCTTCAAAACAAATTCTTACGGTCATATCTTTTTACGTTTATCTTTCTATCTTTTTAGTTTGAATTTTTATATTTTATGATTTTTTTTAAAGAACTCTTGAAGAGTGATTAAGTGGATTAATTGACTATAATTTCAATTAAAAATGAGATTATATTTGATGATTCAACCGAAGAATTCGCTTAAAAAAAAGTACTAAAGTTTTCTTTGAATTGGGTCGTGCTCAACATATATCACTACAAGAGTTGCATTTTGGTTGTGATTTTTTGGTGTTGATCAAGGTAAAAGTATAGTGTAACCTTTATTTTTTTCTAACTTGTATGTCATTTTCTTGTTTTTAACTTAATAGTACTAAATAGGCAACAAAGATTGGGATTGGGCTGGGGCAACCCAAACTTCAGGGCCGACCCTGCGTACGATAAAGGTGAAAGCTGCATGCAAGCATACCGACATTTAGTACCTCATTAAGTGAGAATTTGAGGACCACAAGGCATCATTTTGAGCATGTTAACTATGATTGATTTTAGTAGACTCCATGGCTAAAGGATTATCAACGTTACAGTGTAACAGACGTTGGCATATGTGCATATAGAATTTATTTGCTTATTTTATGTTTTCTGTCTCATTTGTGTGCAATTCAAGTCTGGACGCACGATAAATGCTCTTAAGAGAATAAAAGCACGTACACCCGCACATAAAATATAAAGTACGTATAAAATTTATTCGTCATGACACGAATACACAATTCCACGAATTGTATCTTTTTAATAACTGGATGTCCGTGTCAGAGTTCTATGCATTGTAGGAGTACATGGAAGGAAATATGACCACCATTACGAATCCAGTCCATGAATGTCTACCCCAAGAAAATTCACAAATCAAAACTACCCACCCCTAACGAACTAGCCACATGTGACTGGATGCGGGGACGCTGCTGTGCAGAATTTGGACCGTCCTTTACTTGGATGGACGGCTCAGATTTCAAACGAACTATTCGCAAACAGTTAACTATTCGCACGAATAGTTTGTTTTCAATTCGAACAGTTAAAAACACATGTGTACGGATGTGATTTTGCACAACACTTGCTGTGCATTGACTGCACAGCCGCCTCCCCGCATCCTCAATGGAGGGAAGTGTACAAAGGTAAATAGAGAGAAAGGCTGAAAGGCAAAAACAAAACAAAAGTATGGAATCCTTATACATGTGACGATTAAAAGAAAAACATCCCCTCATGTGATGTTAAACTTGACCCACCACAGTTAGGTGATGATCTGATCTTTTTTTTTTGTTTCTTTTTTTTTTTTTTTGGACCTTTATATCTTTTTCATTCTTATGTCAAAAATCAGGTTGATCGGATGTCAATAGGAGCCTTGTTCGAATTGCACTAATCGTAAGTGACATAAACGGCCGACACTGACCCTTCGTTCCTATTACGACACTTATTGCTTTTTTTTATATTATTATTTTGTATTGATACCCGATTAAATTGATTTTTGACATATGTAGCGGACATATCGAGACTTGTAAAATAAATAGTTCAGATCATCAAGTGAAATTATGGTGAGTACGTACTTTATATCCAGTGCTGACTTATTAGTTTTGGAGGCCTGAAACGGACTCATTAGATGAGGTCCACCATGTATTTTGCATAATAAAAATTGTCAACACATATATTCATAAAAAAACTATTACAAAATATTTATTACTGCACAAATTTAAACGTATAGTCATTTAAAAAAAAAACAACTATTACCATATATAGGAGGACTATATGTTTGGGGGTCCCTCTTTGACTACATTTTTTGGGGGCCCGAAGCGATAGCTTCATTGGTTTATGCCATGAGCCGGCGCTGTTTATATCATAAGTTGCAAGTGGGCGATGAGACTAGGGCCCAAGATTAGTTGGAGCCCCCGTGATTAGTTAAGATGCGTGTAAGTTAACCCGAACACTTGAGTTACAATAAAAAAGAAAATTATCTAGTAAGGCTCACATGATATATCACACCAACAAAGATTGGAACAATTATTAAGTGTTCTTAGAGCACGATCACTTAGTGCTCAAAAAATTCCACCGTCACACATTCACGTAGAGTCGGTATGAGATGGGGCACCATGAGCTATTCTAAGAGGCAAGAGCACTGAATAGCAATCACAAAAAAAAAAAAAAAAACAGGGGTTGGTAGGATAGAGACCCAAACCAGAACCCGCGCAACCAACAAGACGCTGTAAACGCACCCCATACCCATAACTTTACGAGATCTATCTGGAATTTGTGTGACCTCCTTTTCTGACAAATGCAAGAATCTCTCTCGAGATTTATAAAATAGCACTAACTTCCCTTATTTTATCAAGATTATCCCCAGGGCCAACCCTAAGGTTTGGGTTGCCTAAGCCCAACCACTAGTTTGGTTGCCCAGTTAATATTAAATTATAAAAAATACAAGTAAAAAAATTACAAAAATTCAAAAGTTATTTTAGGGGCCCAAAGCAAACTCCCAAAATTGCTCGCCCCTACATCGTCAGGAGTTCTTTTAATAATTTTACAAAATTACAAAACTTCAAACTAAAAGGACGCGATTATAAAAGATACTTAAATGCAAAAAAAAAAAAATTATAAGATTTTTTTTTGAAGAAAATAAGAAAGTATCCTCATATTTTAAATATGATTTGTTTTAAAAAAACTAATAAATCGTGTTAGCTCGCTCAATTTATTTTCAATTTTCCACCATTGGGATAATTTTTTTAAATTAAATGTAAGAACATATCACTTGTACATAAAACTGTGGGGCTCACTCATATAACATTTAAGTGTATATTTTGAGTGTGATCAAGACTTGTTGGGGAAAAAAAAAAAGGGATTGAGGAAAAAAGGGGAACAAGTCCTACTGATATTAATATAAAAACTAGAAGAAAGAAAGAAGAAGGCTAGACTACGGAGGAACAAAAAGTACCAGAAAAGAAATTGCCATTGAGATTCGAACTCAGCCCGAAAAAGAGTTTGGCATCATCCGTGACCATCAGGCCAAACCTACAGCTTAGGTTTCAATTGAAAACATTTTATATTTATACATAACTTGCTAGGCTTACCTCAGGGCCAACCCTGTGTATAATTAACAAAAAAAAATAAAAATAAATATATACACATCTCTTTTTAATAAATGAACAAATGGAGGAAGAGAGACGGAGATGGTTACAGTACAGGTAAAAAGGCAAGGGTGTTTTCGGCATTTCATAGTCAAATCTTAGATTGATTGAATTGAAAGTTAATGGAAGGGAGGATCTTGATAATAGTTTCAAAAGCAACGGAAATCGGTGATATTTTCGAAACCTCACAGGACGTTTTTGCATTCGTTAGAAACTTCAGGGGAAGTTAGTGAAATTTTACCATTTAGTCTTTTACTTACCCCTACCCACCCCCACTACTTCTGTGCGCATAATCACACTAGCATATACTCCTATATATATACAGTTTCCATACCTATATCTGCACATCTATATTCGCATCGAATTTGTTCTTTCATTTCATCTGCTCTTTAGCTCACAGATTCATTTCACCACTGCAATCAGCAGCTATGGGGTACGATGGAATCCTCTTGGGCATGGGCAACCCTCTCTTGGACATCTCCTCCGTCGTCGACCAAGAGTTCCTAGACAAGTACTCTCTCTTTCTCTCTCTCATTTCGTTGAGCTTTTTCGCGGCTCAGATCTGGTTTTCTGATCCGTTAACGGTCTCTGTTCCGCTCGATCTTCGGTCGATGTGCATGCATGCTACATGTTTGTTGCGTGTCTTGCGGTTTTTGAATCATTAGAAGTAGATTTGAAGCTAATGTCGGCATTATATTTGAACAATACGTATCTACGTGAATGATTTCAGTAGCATGTGTTTTGGGCTAGTCTCTTCAGATCTTAGCTTTAGTGAACCCATTTTTACGAATTTTGCTTGGTTCGTTCATTTCTCCTTTCTTGTACCGTGTGAAATCCGTCTAGATATAACCACACTTTTGCATTATGAGGTTGCGGATCTGCCTGAATGACTATCCTCTATCGTGCGCCTACGAAAAGCTAAATCAGTGAATCTCATTGTTTACACTTCAATTCTGCTTATAGCGAAATCAGTGCAAGACTGCAAGTACTGCATCTTTCTGGAACTGCGTAAAATTGGTCTATCTATGACCACGCGTTTGCATTATGAGGTTTCGGATCTGTGTAAATGATTATCGCCTATGGTGCGCCTACGAAAAGCTAAATCAGTAAATCTCATTGTTTACGCTTCAATTCTGCTTATAGCGAAATCAGTGCAAGTACTGCATCTTGGTGGATCTGTTTATCTGCTCGTGCTAACTACAAGCTCATTACACAGTCATACCTATACATATGTATGCATATGAAAATCGATAGCGTGAAACTGTTTTTGGTAATGCCAGAATTTTAGTGCATAAGAGCTTTGTACCCCTCCATGGTACAAGTCTTTTATGTCCTACAAGTTTTGGCATTATCATTTTCCATATGTTATAGGTATATGTGTGTGTGTCAGTGTGTGCACCTTGCACATGCATACACGTGTGTGTGTTTGTTCGTTTGTTATTCTAATGGGAATTGGAGTTTATGTGTGGCTACCTGGATTCGAAAGCCTAGACTAAGGTTTGAGGCCAAGAAGGACCAGGTGAGGTGAAGGTTACCAGGCCCTTAGATGGTGAACCTATCACACGTGAAAGTTCGGCTGTTAAGTAACTTTGATCTTGAACCAAAATTGGGAAACACGATTTAAGGCCTGCGTGTGCAACTGAAAGTGGACAGTAGCGAACAGTCTGCGACTTTATACTTTCGAGACTGGAGCCTAGTGGTGGAGGCAGCTTAAGCCCAATGGGGGCAGCTGCCCCTAATAAAATCCCCCAAATTAATCTTTGATGTTAAGTTTGAAAGGTATTTGAATTTAAAACCTCTCAAATTTCATATATGCCCCGATGTTACTTTTAGACCTTAACGTCTAGGTTTTAAAAAAAGACTTTACATGTTCCTCCCTTGAAGGTTTTATTTACTTTGACACCCTTTATAGGAAAATGTAGCTGAGAAACATCTTTGATAGCATGATAACGACATGCATCAGTTTTGAAAACGAGCAATCTCATTGGCGTCTAGGATAGAAATATTCGTTAACAACTTTATTGACAACCATATTAGTAGTACTCTAATATCCAGCGTGACAACATGTAGAATCTTATAGCTATCTATTGCGGATTAAGTCTTTATTTGTTTGACACTGACTTTCTATCACAAGTCACAACCATGGGAACTCTCACTTCCAGTTTGCTTTCTGTTAATCATTTGGCTGAAAGTTAAAATGTTCATCTGTGGTGTGAGGTCATTTCATCAGTTATAGAATCTTTTGCTTTTACGGGGTAAGCAAGCTTTTTTGAGTTTATGATCTCTAACATAAACTACTGTATTTTGGCGTTACAGGTTTGACATTAAGTTGAATGATGCAATTCTTGCAGAGGAAAAGCACTTGCCTATGTGAGTGACTTCTTTCAGATCTTATAACAGTGATGATTACTTTCCGCATCATCATCATCTCATAATTATTGTTGTTATTGCTAGTAGTAGTAGTAGCATTATTAGTATTAGTATTATTATACTGAAATTCATGGCCTTAGTTATATTATCGGCCACACTTGTTAAAAAAATGAGAAAATGTACTGTCGACCTCCATGTTAGTCAATGTAGTAGCACTTTTTTGTTTGCTGTAAGCTGTATCTAGGCTTGTGACTGCTCTGTGGATGCAAACTTTTATGTTTTTTAATTTTCTGTTGCTTGTAGTTTTGGAATAGTATTTTAAAATTTACCAAAGGGACAAAGGGGTATTGATTTTGGTGTGTAACAGTTGAAGTTTCTATATTATATCCAGTCAGTTTCAATTTGTGATTTGAGTGTTAAAGAAGAGAGTTTCTTTACTGTATTTTGGTGTATGCAGTCTCAGTTGGATGTCCTTGTATGAAACTTAATTTATGATTCTGGTGATGTAGACTTAGGGATAGCCCCATAAGTAAGGAAATTATCAAATGTAGGAAATGCAGAAAGAACAAGAAAAGCTCTCGATAACGTGGATTCTTTATGTGGCTGTGTTGTGGCTGTTAGAAAATTGTACTCTTGCTTGAATGTAGGAGATTACGTCATGATGACATAATCACAAAGAAAGTGCATAGTACAGTGCATTTGTCTTAAAAAAAGGTTGTCTTGTCTATTAACATAAGTATTCTGATGCATTTGTCAGGTATGAGGAAATGGCATCCAAATTCAGTGTAGAGTATATCGCTGGAGGTAATGTGGCTATATTGTCTAGATATTTTTTTTTTGAGAAATATCTCTTCCATAATTTTCCATAGATATGCTTATTATGCGATGACATGTTTTACTCAATTTTATTGTGTGCAGGCGCTACTCAAAATTCAATCAGAGTTGCTCAGGTATAGCTGCAAATTTTGTGATTATGTTTAGCTATCCAGTGGCGTAATCCCACTGAGCAGCTGAATGACTTGTACTTTTCCATTTGCAGTGGATGCTACAAGTTCCTGGTGCAACCAGTTACATGGGTTGCATTGGAAAGGACAAGTTTGGGGAGGAGATGAAGAAGAATTCAAAACTTGCTGGTGTTAATGTAGGCTCAGTGTCATTTATTGTCCACCTGTGTTGTCATCATTTCTTATTTTGTCTGTCTGTTTCTTTTGGATTTCAATTCATGAATTTGCATGTTTCAACTGAGATGCAAGAAAGTCGTTTACCAATTTTCTGTCCTCTGATGACACTTAGGTTCACTATTATGAGGATGAGACTGCACCAACAGGTACCTGCGGCGTTTGTGTTGTAGGAGGTGAAAGGTCAGTTTACATTGTTAGCTTCTGTCCATATAACTAATGTGAATCTTCTACTTTCTATACCAGTAACAGAGAGATTATTTAAATTGTAAATTGGAATTTGTACTACAAAGTACTCCATTTTTGTAGCTGGTAATCCTTCACTTCCGCCCCTCCACTATTGGAGAGTATGGATTGGGCGTTTGTGTCGCACCATACTGTAAAAATGAAATCCAAATCTTGTTTTTATTTCTCATTGAGGAAGCTTATGATCCATGTATTGTAGTATGTCCTGGAACCTTTTAGAAGATTCAGAAACAGGCTTTGAGATATTTCATGTACCTGAACTATCATGTGTTTCACATTTTTGCAGATCACTTGTTGCCAACTTGTCAGCTGCAAATTGCTACAAATCCGAACATTTGAAGAGACCGGAAAATTGGGCATTGGGTATTCTATCTGCCCTGTGTCATTTGTAGACTCTCTCTCTTTATTTTCCATTTTTTTTTTTGGGTCCATCTTTATTTTCCATTGTTTCTTTGACTAACTTGATATTGGACAGTTGAGAAGGCCAAGTACTACTATATTGCTGGATTTTTCCTTACCGTTTCCCCAGAATCCATTCTGCTAGTTGCTGAACATGCAGCTGCAAATAATAAGGTAGTATAACATTGAGATATAGTTGGAAATCCAACGGGCATGTTGGTTGCAAACTTGCAATAGCGTCTGATGAAACATTGTTACGATTTTTTTACATGCAGGTCTTTATGATGAACCTTTCTGCTCCATTTATCTGCGAGTTCTTCAAGGATGTGCAAGAGAAAGTGTTACCGTAAGTTTACTGTCCTCTTCTTTTGTAATTTCAGTTTTATTGGGAAAGATGAATATCAATGTGTGCCATCCTTTCTCATTCTAGGTACATGGACTTTGTGTTCGGAAATGAGACAGAAGCAAGAACCTTTTCAAAAGTTCGTGGCTGGGAGGTAATGTTGGTTTTTGCTACGTCATGCATCGGTTTAATTTATTTTACCTAATTTGGTTTACCGATTGGGATATATCAAATTTCCAGACTGAGAATGTTGAGGAGATAGCTTTGAAAATATCTCAATTGCCAAAGGCATCTGGAACACACAAGAGGATTACTGTGATTACTCAGGGTGCAGATCCAGTGGTGGTTGCTGAGGATGGCAAGGTCAAGCTTTTCCCAGTGATATTGTTACCTAAAGCGAAACTCGTCGATACCAATGGAGCAGGTATGTGTTCTTTTGTTGCTTATATTGGGTCGAACTCCAGAAAGTGCAAGTGTACCTCCCAAATGCATGTCACTTGCGCAAACAATACAGCCATTCAAATGCGTTGTCAGTTTCAAAAGTGGAAAGGTTTTTTTTTTAACTAGTACTTAATTATGTGCACAATATTCCAGCATCACAAGGGCATAACAATGTAAGACTGGCATATTTAGTACAGTATTCATTTTAGTTCAGGGGCATGCTTTATTAAGTTTAAAGTTCATGCATCATGCAGGGACAGGCATGCCTTGTCTTAGTCAGTGACGTGCCATGGCATTCCTTGCCATGCTCGTTCACGGGTTGTACCTTGCCTTGCCATTGTGTGACTTATCTTGACCATTGATGTGTGATGTCATGCCATTTTACATGCTATGTTGTGCCTTATGTTGCCCGGTGACATGCCATGGCGTACCTTGTCTTGGCTGGTGGCATGTCATTCACTGAGGGCATGCCCTGCCCTGTCCATTACATTTCATTCATTTACGCGTGTGCCTAGCCTTGGACTTTGACAAGCTGTGTCATTCCTTGCTTCTATGATGTTTGTGTACTTTAATCGTCTTGGTATTACGTTGGGAAAGTGAATCACAGTGGGTGCCCAAAAAGCTCTTACGCACATGCATGACACTAATGACTTCTGAAATGCTTGTATTTGATTTGCTGTTTTTTTTTCACCTCTTGTAGGTGATGCATTTGTTGGAGGATTTCTGTCTCAGTTGGTTAAGGAGAAACCCATTGAAGACTGTGTGAGAGCTGGCTGCTACGCAGCAAATGTTATTATCCAAAGGTCTGGCTGCACGTACCCCGAGAAGCCTGACTTCAATTAAGCCAAGTCTTCTGCTCATGATTTATATGTTATATGTTCGAATTTTGTTGCTGAGTAAGCCATTATTGGCGTTTTTATTCTTCGAATTAGTGTTGATTCCTTGCTAGTTGCTACTTCTTATTGCCGCAAAGGAACAGCCCTCCCAAACTGCCTATTCAGTACGGGTATATGTTTCCCTTTCCCGTTTTCTTATTGTGCTCTATTTATTCCTAATATTTTTTCGGTCCATTAATCGTTTGGGAGAATCGAATAAATTGCGAAACCTAGAAGAGGTATTCACTATTCGTACTATTACCGGTCCATATTTTCGGGGCAGAACTTGTTAGAACTGTATTAGTTCTAGCTGATGGGGAATTTTGTGATGGACTGTGTACATTGCCGACCCGTACTCTGTGAATCTGTGATGCCTGGCCAAAGGCTTGTTAAATTGGACTTTACTTTGCAATTCTCCTCTTGTACTAGATGCATTAATCTTGCTCATAGCAACCATGTAAGATGTAGTAGATTGACATCCTTTTCCCTAACTTCATCCACACCTTAAAGTATAACAACGTAGTGGCCAATTTTTTCGGCCTCTTTTTGGTCGTTTTTTTCCAATTGTAGCCTTGATTTCTAGGCGTCTTAGTTATGTGTTGAAGGGCTGGTTCGTCATTTCCCTTGCTTGCACATAGATGTCCAGTAAAGGATCGCGTGTGGTATGGCATATGCGCGTCATTGTCATTATTATTATTATCGTTGTGCCATTATCATTTCCCTTGCTTGCACATAGATCTCCAATTTTTTATTTTTTCATTTGTTGCCTCCAATATTTTTATATGAATTTTTGTTTATATTTATATTTGAGCGTTGGGTTTCATGAAACCAAGTAATGAAAGTTTATTAGGCTAAAAATCTTTGAAAATGTGATGGCGACGGCAAAAGATAGTATAGTCGACAAGATTGACGATTTTAATGGGCAAATGGGATACATATCAAGATAATGTCACAGATGAATCGATAATTATGATTTATAGCATTTATAGCGATAATTTGTTAGCATAAAGTTATAGATGATTATTCATATTTCAGTATCTTTTAATCTCCTTCTGTAATAATATCGGTCACTTCTATAATCGATTAAGGTTAACCATCAAACTTTGTGGGTCTAATATTATTGTACAAATTAATACTCTTGCATATCAAATTTAACGTTGCTCGTCTCACAAAGATTGAATGACAATTGTTATGCTAGTACAAAAGAAAATTAAACATGAATTGATGCAGTCCCATAGGTTACCCCTTTATTAGGCAAAGGACATATAATCTTTTCAATATGGAACTTAAAATTGGTCATGCGGCCCCAATGCGACCAACTTTATTTGAGAAGAAAAGGGCACATTGGTCTTTTTAAATGTGAAACTAATTACCGGTGCGGGTCTCACATGACTCACCTCATTTAATCATATAAATGACATTAATATCTTTCAATCGACGTGGGTCCCACACCGTCTCAGTCATTATCGCCGCTATGTTACTAATTGCGTGCCACGTGGGGATGTCATGTGAGGAACATTTCTTCTACGTAGGAGCGAGGCTTGAAATGCTACTTGAGACCATGAGATGAGATGCTTAATTGCAACACCCTTTTAATATATGTATAGAACTATAGATAATACGTTTTTCCATTTAATGAGTACAAGAGTTATTTAATATGGTGTAAAGAAATTTCAAAAATTATGAACAAAAGACATTATTTTTAACTTTTGAAATTATACGATATTTCATAGGAGTCCAACAATTTAGATACGGAGAGTAACAACATTTTCAATATTTTGCTAAGATTGGGATGCAAATATATTGCAACTATTCAATGCATGAACAATTTTGGATACATCTATATACGTGTCAAGTTTTCATGTATTGTTGATTTGTCTCCACAAGAATAATCGGACAAGTAAAAAATTATAAACCAAACTCAATTTTCTTTGAATAAGACAAAAACAAGTAAAAAAAAGACATTTTTTTTACTTATTTTTGGTTTATTTAAAAAATTGAGAGTTCCAATTATATTTTTTTATTTTTTCAATTTATTTAGTCAAAACGAAAAAAGGGACCGAAAATGTACCAATCGCGTTCGGGGACCCACTTTTGGGTCCCACACGAGTGATCCGAACCGTTCATTGTTCTTAAAACATTTTTCCGAGGGGCCTCACAAAATTTCAGCTCAATCGGACGGTTGAAAGTACTCGAACCAAAGTCTCACCGTTTGAATCAAAATTTGAGACAAAACTAACTAACGCCCAAAAAAATCAAATAAGGATGAAAAAGTAAATCAAAGCGGCTTTTTAGGCCAAAAATTGGCCAATATTTTTGTTTTTTTTGTTTTGGTCTCCTTTTGTTTTGGTTCTAAAACTTCAGTCCAGTTCCGCACCCTCCAGTCTCGTCCAGTCCAGTTCCGGGCCCTCTCATAAAGTCTCGGCTTTGTTCGGATAGCCTTCACAAAGCTTTTCAAAAATAAGCCCTTCAAACAAGTTTAAAAAATTGACTTTTCCAAGTCTGGCCCACTTTCTTTTCCCAAGTTTAGACCTAAACAGAGAAGAAGGAGAGAGAAGCAGAGCGTCCCACCAGCACAACCTATCCCACCAAAAATCCAGTTACCCTTCCCCTTTCGTTTGAATACAGAAGACAGAGGAAGGTGAGAAGAAGATGACGAAGATCGCCACCACCGGCGACGACCACCACACCATCATCGCGTACCACACCGACGAAGAAGAAGCTTCCAGTTCCGGCGAGGAGGCCTCCGTCTTCAACTCCGTCAAGCTTCGAATCACGCGAACGGTTCGAACCATACACAATGAAGGTCTCTCTCCCTCTCTCTCTCTCTCCCTCTTCTCGTTTCAATTAGTTATGCACAAAAATTTGGGTTCAATTTCAGAAAACCGTATAAACAAGTTGTTGGGGTTAAAAAAACCCTAATTCGAAAATTCTTGGTGATTCATTGCAGTGATGCTAGATTGAGTTGTTGGGGTTACAAAAAAAAACCCTAATTTGAAAATTCTGGGTGATTCATTGCCGTGCACAAAAAAAAAATTCATTGCAGTGATGCTTTGATAATTTAATTTGTTAACTCTTAATTTGACAAAACTAGTTCCTGATACGTTAGCAGCAGTATAATTCCAATCTTGCAGCATATGTAGTTGTGTTTATGCAAGAGTACAACACAAGCTTGCAGCGGTATAATACGGTAAAACTGTGTTGTAGTTGACTCTTTCATTTTGAAATTTTTAATACTAGCCAAAGTTATGTATTAGATTTGTTGGTTTGCTGAAGGTTTGCTAGTTGCTCATCAACTCTATGTGAAGCTATGTTCAATCTGATGTCATTTTGTGTTTGACTAGACTTTATGGTACATGGATCTTTCAATATGTTTTAAAATACCCATATGGATCTTTCAATAGATTTTGGTATTTATATTGGTTGTATAACTTGCAGATTATGATATTTGGGTCAGTCACAGAAGATGAACTCAAGTCCTTGCAGAGGCAGCCCCCAAAGACTGATATTTGGGTCATGCTGGAGGCCTTTCTTGCAAGATTACAAGCCATCAATCATTCCCATGAGGATTTCAAGTCTTATTCGATCGCAGCTCTTGCAAAGCATAACGAAGCAAACAATAATCTTGGGACATATTTTTAGGATTAGTTTACTGGAAAACAGATATTTTTTGATATTTTGGTGTATCACTTGGTGTAAAGAATGAGAAGGCTTGTCTTGTACCTTGACTTGTATTCTGTACCTTTTTTTTAAGGAAATTGAATGTTGTGCAGAAATGTATTAAGTTATTTAGTGAATGTTGTGCAGAAATATGACAATATCAGGCTTGAATCCTTCCTGTTGCATCCAAACTCATGGACCTCAAATCCTGTTCAAGCCATCCATTTGATGTTTCCTCTCCATTCAGCCATAGAAAACTGGATTAATCCAACAGATTGCATAGTTGTATGGTTATTAGTAGCTTAATTTTTTGTTATGGCTTACGAGTTGACTGTCTAATGAGACGCTAAGACGTCGGGTACACAAGAAAATGGGGGAAATGTTGCCCAAATTTTTCCGAAACTAGTACTTAAAACACAATTGCAGCACCCAAGACCTTTTTTCTGCAGTTACACAAACAATTTCAGCAACCCAAAACCCAAAAATATGCTACATGCAATTTCAGCAAGCAAACAAAACTCAGTTTCAGCATCGAAAAAAAGTTTTGTTGCACTGTTACAGCAGTTCAAAACATGGTTTTCTGCACTTGGTCTTAGGCACTGCTATATCACAGTTTTCACACATTGAAATACGGAGACGGATACAGAATTTCTAAACAAAGGGAAGCGGGCACAGATATGGATTAAGAAAAGGGACACGGACACGGTTATGGATTAACAAAAGGGACACAGACACGGATACAATATTTATAAACAAATGGACACGGATACGGATTTGGAATTCTTTTTTCAGTCCCACTTGGACAAATAAGTGAAGGGCAGGACTCATATGAACACAAACCAAACAGAAGCATTTCATTTCTGCTTGACAACTAGTTACCTACAATAACATCAGGTGCTCTGTAATGCCTTGTGGAAACAATCGACCTATGGTTCTGATAATGAAATGCAGTACTACCAAAATCAATCAGCTGAATGGCACTTGACTTTGGCAAGCACCTGAAATGTGTTTCATCTGAAGCCATCCTCTGTACCATTATCCAAAATAAGTTCATATGATATCACAACAGAGCCTAATACGCAACTATAAAATTGCACGATCTTCTGTATTGTGATAAAAGAAGGAAGCAATGGAAGAACTCTCAATAAGCTAACACTTTTCTTTTCTCCCCATGGAAACCGATTTAGATGTAATAGAAGTTAAATGGGACGAAACTTACAATTCTTAGTGCAAACTAAAAGGTCCGACGTAGTACTAATTAATGCGATCAAACACACAAATCCTACTAATAAAAATCAATATGCTTCCCACATTTCCATAGCTATTTGGTCCCGCCTATTCCCCATCATTTGCACACTCGACGAGACGTGTTGACATGCTCTACTTGACCCGCATCACCATCATCATCATCACCATCACTATCTCCTCCCATTCGCCTTCCGAATCATAATCATCAAAAATTCATCTCTCCCGTGATGGATTACGATCATATTGTGAACAACACAACACGCCGTAACTATGAATGGCTGTTTTGCTGGGCTATAAGATGGCATTGACTTCAAGATTGGAAACCTTGCTTTCAACACCCCAATGCATCTTTCGATTACATTCCTCAATGACGAGTGCTTGTAGTTGAATAGCTCCATTGGCGATGCAAATACTGTATTAACCCCATTCCATTCGTCCCCGTGATATCTTTGTCCTTTATATGGAGCCGATATCCTAGCATGTTGGTGTATGCAGAATCGACGACATAGTACTTATCTCAACCATAAATAAAACAAGTGAGTATAGTATAATTCCTAGGGATAAAAGGAAACAATGTTTAGACATTAACGAAATGTTTAGGTTTACTTACTAACTGGTGGGTGTGGGAACATAAAGGCAGGATTCGTCATTCGCTGCTAAGAAAACACGGCCGTCGTGAGCGCTACCTTCCCAACCTGGATACACAAATGTGAACTTCATGTCGAATGAACACACAACCATTACATTCTGTGTTTTCGTGCCTTTTCTTCCACGAAACGCAGTTTCCATTTCATTCGGTACCACAGCTTGTATGTGGGTTCCATCTATCGCACCAACACAGTCTATAAAAATGGTTAAAGACCCAAAATATAGCGTGAACACAACCATAACGTTAAGCATTCAAAGTGAGGAGGAAAAGATTGGAGGTACTAGCAAGGCTGAAAATCGAAGCAACTTACTTTGAACCATGGATAGTATCTCTCGTCCGTGGAGAATTTCCGGAGGCGTTTCTTCAAGATTTGGTGGTTTAATTATGTAGGGTGCTAGACTGCAAATAGCACGACGCATCAAGTTGAAGTGGTCGCTATAGTAGATGTAGAATGCTGGAACTTGTCAGCGGCAAGTCTGTGACGTTCACTGTGTCCGCAAATGTACAAGAACATAGCCAAAGACTCTTCGACAGATACCTTCTTATGATCCCATTCAATCTGGCCTCTTTGAATTAGCTCTTTCACCAAGGCTCTAAATGTATGTTTGTCCACACGTAGAACATCCTTTATTGTACGGGATGTCCTTTCAACAAGAATGTGACATATTCTTGACCAGACATTTTAGAAGTTCGTTGAGGCATTTTTCCATTCTCCTCCAACATTTCTAGTGCTTCGAGGTCCATGAAATCGTCCTCGTCACTACTAAGAACGCCAGGAAATTCATGCCCTGGAATTTCGTTTGACGACATGCTGATTTTTCTTCGTCCTTTGGCAATTTGTTTCTGAAAAAAAAAATTCATTGACAAATGTTTAGTTATTGGGGAAAACGAAAATGAAGCAAAGCATGATTGTTATTACCAAATTCATATTTATTTACTCGTTTCCTTAGCCAACTCAACTAAAAAAAAAACACACACACACACACATTTATGCTATGCTATCCCACAAAGAGGCTGCCATCCAAGCCCTCCGTCTCTTCCTCCAACCCAAAGGTAGAAAGAACCCGTTAAATCAGCAATGACTTCCACCTATTTTTCCATGGATTATTGTCCTATTCAACACATCATCAACGCATCAGTTTTCTTGACATTCCTCCAAGAGGTAATGTAGGACCTAATATCAGAGTATAGTAGCCATGATCCTCCAAAGTGTTGTGTTACCAAGGTTATACTTGGATTTATAATCCTATGGATATTAAATACTAGATCAGAAACATTCCGAATAAACACAGGAGATGTGATGCCCATAGGTTTACATCTAATTTCATAGATAGACAAAAACATTGCATCTACATGTAGAGGTTAATACACAAACACAAGAAAGACATTTGCCAAGCCATGCTGCTGATCCTGCTACAACCTCAGCTATAATAAAACAAAGCCATTGCCTCATGAAATAAAATCACATCTTCAAATAAACAGCATATATAGCAAGGGAGATATTAACCAGGTCATCTTTCTCCAAAGGTTCCTGATCAATTATGTCACAGGGGTACATACACGTATAAACAACCATACATAAGGTTCAGCAACTGTGATCAGAATGAACCTTAGGTTTGACTGTCGGACTGTCATTCATTACACATGACAAAATATATTATCCAGTACTCACGTGAGTTCATTTCTAACTCTTAATTCTTATACTATTAGCATTTAGCACATAGACAAGGCAAAGTCAAACACAAAGCACTACTAACACAGATTTTTTGTTCCACTGCCCAGAACAACCCAACACAATGGAGGAATAGAGATCAAAGTAAAAAAAAAAAAAAGGGGGAGGCCTACACGATACGAACAAACAAAACCAGCTTAAAGCATCACAGGTTATTTCCCCCACCTCCAACACAGAGTTAAAGCTGCTTGAGCAATTATTCTAATCCACGTACGTAGTTTATATGAATCAAAAAAACAAGAAGACAGAATTCGATGAGACAAAATGAAATGCTTCATACAACCAAAGCAGATTCAAAGCTGTAGATCCAGAACCAAGAAGTTACTACTACAAGTACTGCACCAGATTCGCATAAAGTACCATACAACCAAAGTTTGATCATCACAAATCATTACAAATTACTACTCCAAATCAAGTTGAACAGAAATATTACATATAGGTAACTACTACAAAGTTAGTACATATGAAGTTTTCGTTCATAAATTAGACCTCCCATTGTCTCCATGTCACACCCCATCCACCAACACCATTTTTCGCCCCAACCATGTCAGTCATTTTAATCGGTTCACCCAACCAATCCTCTGATCCGGCTCTAGCTTCATGAACCCTTGCCTCACCACAGGTAAACCTTCAGTAAGTTTGTTAAAGGCCTTATAATACTGATCCTCGTCTACCCAAGCTCGTATTTCGTTAAGGGCATCAACACAAGTGTCGATAGAAACATCCTGGAGCCGTGCATTTAGTAGCGAGTCAAAGTACTCTGCTTTTTTTTTCTGTGCGAGTGCCAAACTACCATATGCTTCATCTCTGTGGTCAATCTTGACGGACTTACTACTAGTTCCACCGCTTCCCTCTGACTTTCTCTTCCCTCGCGAATCCATTGACATAACATCAGCCTTTCGTATGGACTTTGCTTCCCTCATCATTGCGCGCTCACCTTCTACCGTGGGCCGCCCTAGGGTGCTGGGATATTGGGCGAATGCACCCGTGGCCAACGAGCCTTCTAAAAGCTCTTGCAATAGGTCAAAATGGTCAAGGCCTTTGCGACGAAATTTCGCGGCATCCTTATGTCCCTACAAGGAATGGAAGTGGACGAAATTAGACTATTGTAAGGGCCAAGGGTGGCAGCAAATGTAATCTAGTTAATGGTTCACTAAGGTGGACATACCTGCACATACTCTTGCCACACATGTTCTGGTGCAGTGACAGTCTGTGTTGCCTCATCCCAACCCAATCCAGTTGCTCTCAACCGGAGGTCCTCGAAGACCCTATATTCGTGTTTTAAACGAGTGAATTTTTCTTTCAACTGTTGTAGGCTATAACCAATTCTGTTTGTCCTCCTCTCAAACTCCGCATGAATGGCCGCCCATTGGTGCTTATTGAAAGTTCGATTTGTTTTTGAGTTAGTTGCTCCTTCTTTCCTAGCCTCATCAAGCATTACTTCGATGAATGTTTGCGTGATTGGATAAGTCCACAGATCAGAAAAGATTTGTGTAGGTTCCATTTTAGGCTGACATGTGGGAAACAAATATAAACACAGGTTACACATAACAACAATTTGTCCTTTGCATCCAAACTCATGAAATTAGGATACATATGCAGCCACTTCTACGGGAAAATTGAAAGACAAAGACAGTACAACCCCAATAAAAACAATAGAGACGTGTAGACATACCTCTTGAACGTTGTTTTCACCCACAACAGAGTTTGCTGAGGAGGTGGGAGAAGCGTGTCGTTTCCTCTTTTTCGTAGGGGTTGTCAGTTGTTTCTTTGTCAAAGTTGTCGGTTGTTTCTTCACTGGTGAAGGGTCTTGGGCTGATAATGCAAGAACAAATGTTCAACAAGTAGAAAAGTACAAGCATGGTAGGTCTAACATGTTTGCTATCTAACTCCTACGCAAAAACACTAGGGACTTTTTTTTTTACCCCTTTTTCTGAAAGATTTTTAAGCAAAACAGACCCACAAGAGACATCATCAAGCCATCTATCAATGCAGCTGAAACCCTAACTCAAATCAGCAAACAAACCACTACAGAAACAGAGAAGCGAAGGTTCATTGCAGAAGATGGTCTTAAAATATTTAAGGGATGATTTATGCGTACAATCTGGTTAAAAACTCAAAATAGATTCTACTGAGAAAGGGAGAAAATTAACAAAAAATTACATGTACATTTCAGTCGTGCATACCTCTATTTCTTCTAATTTTCGTTGCTCAGAACCCACTTCCCACACCTTATGGAATCCGTGGTGTCCTCCGTTTTGGATGTTAATTTTGGAAATGGTTTAGCCAGACTCATCCATCTGTGCATTTTATAGGACCAGAAAGAGCCCTCCTCGCGTAAGCTGTGTTCAACGTAGGCTGTGATGGGCTCGAATTAGGCACAGAGATTCGGCAGTGAGAGGCTGTCTGAACATGTGAGATTCGGAGAGAGAGGGATAGATTCGCGTCGAACCAGTGAGATTCGCGGGGAGAGAGAGAGAGAGAGAGCTGTGGCGATGGAGAAAGACAGAGACAGATTCGCTGAGACTCTCAGAGCATGAGCTGTTCTGAAAAACGATGGAGAAAAGAGTGGGTCGTTGAGAAGAGTAATGAAGGAGAAGAAGAAAGTAAACGTTAGAAATGGGACCCACAAGTACTACTAGAGTATGTACCCGATCACAATAACCTTTTTCAGAAAAAAAAATTTATTCTTGAGTACATATCCGAACAAGGCCCTCATTGGTGATCCAGCAAAATCTCCAGAGATAAACAGCAAATTCTCAACGCCCGCGAAAAGCCTCAAGTCCAACAACTGTTCCAACCACCGCCATGAACAACCAGCACCGCCCTCCTCCTCCTCCTCCACCACCGCCCACCACCCTCGACTTGCACTCCACCACTCAAATCCTAAACCAAACTTACTCGATCTTCTACTCCCACCTCCTAAAATTTCTCGCCCTGTCCTTCCTCATCTTCACCTTCCGCTCCAACCTCGACAACGGCTCCCACCTCCTCACCGACTTCATCGACCAAGACCCTGGCCTCAAAACCCTAATCTCGAGCCTCGACATCTCCGCCGCCGCCGTGAACCACCACCTACGCCGCCGTCAGTCCCGGCCGAGGCCATTTCTTCAGCTCACTCGCATTGGAACGCTAAACGATGATGATTTGTTGTCTGGTGATGAGGATAGTGGTTTACGTTCCCTATTTGGTTCTCATCCCAGGAAACCGATCAATGGCAGTTCTGTAATTCTCGGCGACTTTGACTTCAGGTTAGGGCTTTTGAATTCCGGCTTACGGCTTCGCTTGCTTATTCCAAGAAAGATTGATTTTTTTTAGCTTACTGTTGTCTTTATTTTTTGGTCAAAAAACAAAAATGAGATAAAACAGCCTAAAAGCATCTCCAACCCTATAATAGGCTGCAAACGGGCTGAGCCATTCGTGAGTAGCTCGAGGCTCGGCTCTTAAGTTAATAAGAACGCACCCGAGGCTTAATTTTAGGCTGGTTCCGTGAGTGGAGCTCAAGTTAGTCAACTCGAGCTGGTTTGTATGTGTCGTAGTTGTAGTTGTAATCGAGCTCGGGCTCAGCTCAATCCAAGCTCGAACACTTCAAAGGTCCGATCGGCTTGGCTCGCCTTGTTTGCAACCCTACTGTCCCTACATTTAAGGCCCGCCTTGTTTGGTAGAAATTTATTTTGTATGACAGATGAGCTAAAACCTAAGAATAAAATTTGACTTAAAAACATTTTAGCAGAGTTGTAAATTTGAGAGGAAGTAAATAGCCTTTGAATTTGATTCGAATAAAAGTTTGAGTAGTTCTAGATTTGAGTTTTGAATAAAACTCGAACAAAACTCAAATTGATGTAAGTTTGAAATCAAGAAATGAAGTGAATTTGAGGACATTTTTGCTCAGATTTTGGTTCTGAGTTAAGGGCTGGAGATGGTCTAACGAAATAGCAAAAAGGAAAACAATGAAGAGGAAATGCTCCATTTATTTATATTTTTAAACAAAAAAACACTAATTTTAGATCTTTGTGCAGATGAAATGTTTGGCTTGTGATCTGGCAAACTATCGGAGAACTCCTTTCGAAAGTGTTTAGCCATTTTTTTGTGCTTTGGCTAGTATGATTGCAACCTATTTCAGTTGCCATTAGACTGCCCGAGCAACTTAGCTAGCCTGTTTAGATTGGCTGTTAAAGGAAAAGGCAAAATATTTTGTTTTTTAGCCATCCCAAATGGAGCCTTGCCTATATATCTCCATCCTTAGTTAGTTAGCTTTGGTTTAGGAACTCTCCTTTTATGCACAAAGACTACGGCATAAATATATTTATAAGTCAAACTGCTTGTATTGCTAGGGTAATCCGCTCCGGTCTGTCCTTTAAACTTCATGAGAAAACATTGCAATCTGTGGAACTCAAAGAAGACTTCAATAGCAAGGATGAGTTAAAGAATGTAAAAAATGCAGATGAGACCGAAAGGGATGGGATTTTGCAGTATTTGATCAAGGTTTTGGGGCTCCAGCAGCACGACGCATCCGCTTTGTTCTTTCTTGTGTGTTCATTGTCTGCGGCATATGGATATGTAATTGTGGGGTCTGTGGTTACTTATTCCTGGGTTCTTGGAATAGTTTTTGTTGTGGTTGTGAATCATTTGTTAGGGAGGAGGTCTCGTTCATGGTCCTTGATGATATGGGATGGTTCGTATTTGGGTCTCAAAAGGCTTTCTGGCTTTATTCTCATGAGATGGGCGGTAAGGGATGCACTTACGCAGCTTTTGGGTCTGTGGTACTTCAGTGAAATCGAAGATCAGTATTCATTTTTCAGGATTTTTGTGAGGTTAAAATTGATTCCTTTCTCGATTATGTCTCCATGGGTTCAGGGTTTCGAAAAGGAGACCGCCAGGTTTTTGTTTGCGTGGCTTTTGTTGGACATGATTGTGGAGTTTGTTTTTTCTGTGGATCCGTGGGTTGCAATTGTGGACTCAAGGAGGAGTTCGAGAGAAATCGTTAAGGCCGGCCGTTATTTGTTATTAGCAATGTTTAAGCAGGCTGTTATCATCAAATGTTTGGAGTACATGCTTTGTGGATCATTAACGAGATGGACTTTGGCTCAATATTTCGGGAAGATGTTTACAACAGCTTTCCAATCTATAATGGAGGTTTTTTTCATGGTGGCTTGGCTGATATTTTACTTTTCTGTGAGATCTAAGGATGCTAATTCTCTTGGAAGGACATTTGGCCGGAGAGAGTTAGAGGGTTACATCCAGGGTCACAGATAACAGTGTGGAAACTAGTTAATTTGCTTCCACGGTGCAATTGTGATGCTGAAAAAGCGGTATTATTCTTTGGTCCTCAGTGTGTTCTTTAACCTCAATATGTGATCCAGCACTGCCATTTTGTGTTCATGGTACCAGCAATTTATTTTGTGTACGTCATCATGAGGCACTCTATGACTTGTGTATACTTCCTTGAAATTACCTCATGTGTACATTAGGTTGCAATCCTTGTTCTCGTGTAGCTTGTGCCCTGCAGTGCATGTTTTTTTGGTTCTCGCTTCTCGGGAAATTGTCATTGTTTTACTTGTATTTGGAATTTTGATCTGGGACGGCAGAGGAGATGTATAAAATGAGTGAGTCCTTTTTTCCGTTTCAGATTTATGGCCTGCGCTTTGTAAAAATGAATGGGCGAACTAATTTTTGGTTGTAGTTGTAATTCTGAGATTCCATTGTGGTACCTTTATGCTGTTACTGGCATAGACCATAAAAGAAACTTCTGATTGTTCTGTTTTTGTATCATTTGATGGCATATACTTTGTTGACGTCCAGCATTATCACAGTTATTGCCATTTTCTCTAAACTATTTGTGTTGTACTGTTGCATTCCCATTACTGGAGGCTATCATACTTGTGCAAGGTATACAAGAGGTTCGTCTCAGTAGTAGTATTTCAATAATGGGTTTGGGTTTATTTTATGGTTTGGTGTTTTAGTTTAGTTGCTGCAGGCTTACTTCAGATTTTAGCTCTAATCTACATCTTCTCATTCTTGGTGGGACTCGTTTTTGTGGGCATCTCGTGTGTATGTTGGTTTGCGTTAGTAGTGCAAATATATGACTAGATGTATGTGCCAAACTTGTTGGACATATCCAAAGATCTGTCTGATTTTTTTATTTTGCTTCTTTAGTTGGCCACACTTGGACACGTTTGGTATACACTTGAAGCTTGTGTTCTGGTACGACTTCACAAGAGACGTAAAAAGTAGTTTTTCATATTTGAACACGTTGGTGTCCTAATTTTTTAAAATGACATCTCTGTCCGTTCGTTTTTTGTGTCCATGTCATAGTGCGTGTTCGTGCCCTTGTTTCAGGCACCCAGGTATCATAGTATCTCAGAAGCATGGATGTGGAGACGACACATATATGGCATAGCATGGAAACATGGATATTATCTCTTTAAAAAGTTGGGAATATGTTGAATACAATGTTCAACTATAAATCAGATAATAAGTATGATACAATGAACAACGAAGAGTCTGGCATACTCAATCAAGACTCTCAAAAAGTCCTTAAAAAGTAGGCATGGACAGCGCTGGGAAATGCTGATCGTGATGGTGTTTTGTTGACAAATTATGTGCAATTTTGTTCAACCTCCTTAGAGGGTAAACATTATCCTCCCTCTTATTGGTTGAAATAATGTGGTTCCCATTAAAAAGTGATGTCATCGCACCAAAAAATGATGTCATCCTTACCAAAATGTGTATTGCAGGGGTGTGACCTACACCATTTCAACCAATAAGATGGAGGGTAATGTTCACCCTCTTTCAAGGAGGGTGAATAAAATTGCGCTCACAAATTATAGTCTTCATCTGTTATATAATAGATTGACATTGATTACATATTACTGAAACAATGTGAGATGATAAAAATCTGCAAGAACTAAGAGTAATAGATGGTTGTTAACTATCACCATATCTTATCTTGCAAACAAAATTTGTGAGCATGCATGGTTACAGCATACATTCCATCCTCCTAAACGCCTTCCTTAGTATGATTAGTGTTGGTTATAATAATCTTCCAACTTGTTTTGGATAGTAATATGTGAAATTTCAAATTTTTTCGTCGTCGCATGCTAGTAACAGTGTAAGGAGTGTTGGACACTTGCAAAATGAGCGTTGGATACGTGTCCAAATAAAAAATTTCATTAAGTCTGGACTCTGGATAATATCATCCCTATGACCATGAGTAGATGACCATTTTTGTTTTCATGTTATGAATCTTGTAAATATGGTCTCCCATACCACGCACCCTTAGAAAACCTGGAATACTGCAATGAGCCGATGATGACTAGATATGTGTTCCTTGTTGCTCTTACTGCCTCAAAGGTTAGATGAGCATGCACATATATCAAAAGTTCATGCGTTTGTTGTGCGACTTCCTCTAATCAAGGCTAATGATATCTGGCTGTTGATATTGGCATATTGTTCTCCATTTACTTGGGGAACCAATTTCAAACCTCATTTCAACAGTTTTAAGTAGGTAGTGCAGAATTCCTTTTCCATTTCTAGTCATCCTAACATATTAGTGGCTTTATCTGGTCTGGCAATGGATCATAGGTGGGTTGTAATTTCTCTCCTTGGACAGCATCCTGTAAGAAGTATTTGAAGTTACGTTAGAGAACTCAGAAGTTTAGGTCAATTACTTGTAGGGGTTATCAAGACAAGTCCTTAGCAGTCGTTTATTTTGCGTTTATTTTCTTGCTCGCCACTGGAAAGGATGTGTGATACAGGACTGTCTTATAGCCAAAGCAGTGGGTTTCCAAAGCTGCTTCTGTTCTCTAAAGCATATAAAGTTGTAAACTAGGAGCAATTCACACAAAAGTGATTCTCGCCTCTCGGTTATGTATGGCGGCCTTCAGAAGCAGCCCAGTGCTATAAGTAGTGTCAACTCCAAAGGTATGTGTTTCTACAGATTGTTTTTGCAGCTTGACTTTATCCTTTCGTGCTTGTTACATACTGGAGTTTTGCAATGACTGTCAATCCATAATCTTTGACAAGCCTTTGATATTAGGAGTACATTTGCTGGTCGAAACAGATCATTGGAGAATAGAAATTAACAAAACAGATCTTGGAAGGCTCGTAATGTTGAGATGGAATTTTGATGCTTGGTGGAAGACTCTTTTAATTTTAATTTTTGTTTACTTCTTCTTTGTTCTTTATTTCTTTCTCCTGTACTTTTTCTATAGAATTTAGGGGATGGAACTCTGTGGACTGTTCCTAATTTTTTAATTATTTTCTTGCAGGCTGTCATAAAGGGAAAATAGTAGTGGTACTCTGTGTGTGTGCGTGTTTGGAAAAGCATTTGCGGCGAGATCTGCGTCTCAGTCCAAAACTAAATGAATCGGGGTAAAAGCTGGTTTTGTTGCATATACCCAGTGTTTGCATGTAGTTATGAAATCTCCTCTCTTCGGTTGCAGGTTGATGAAAGCACAAACCCTTGGGGATACGGCAAAAGACTTGAACGTGAGATTTGTTCTGCTCGATGCTGGTAAACTTCGTGGAGGCCTTGCAGTTGTGAATTCGCATTTCAACGTTAGAGATGTCAATCTACTAATTATTTACTTCCGGGGCAGAAATTGAAAGCAAAACAGTAATATAAGAAACAAGGATGCCATTTACATTGTCACGGAAAGTTAAAGGTGCGTGGCAAAAAGTACCTAACACTCTCGTACGTATCACTGTTGTAAACGAAAGTTGGTACTTATTTAGCAGACTGAAAGGTTTCGTACGAAAATTTAAAAAGAACATTATATGATGTTTGTTGATCTATAACTAAAATGTTCTTTGAATAAGGTAGGTTCTATTCTATGGGGGTGCTTGCCGTCGCTCAAGTGTTGCAGTTGCTGCTTATGACTTCTTTCCTTTCTCAAGCTGTGATGAACTTTTGGCCAAACTTTTGTCGAATTAAATCCAGATGAAGGCTACTCGATTAGATCCGGACTTGCTGAGCGTCCACTGTCGAACAGATCTGAGCCGTTCATGGCTGACCACGGACGGCCGTGATCGGCCTAACATACATGTTGTCCCGGAAGGTACATCACGCCCCTGCTTCCGGTGAGGGCAAGAAGGAAAGATATGTTGGATCCTAGAAGCAAGGGAAGCTATTAAAGAAAGAATAACTTGAACACATTCCAAACATAGTCCTTCGACCCTTTATGGTAGATGGAGGCCCAATAGTGGCCTTTAGCTGCAAATGAACCGAGGCGAGCAACTTGAATCTCGACTCGTTAAGCCAAAACACGGCTCGGCTTGGCTTGGCTCGGCTCGACTTGTTTTACAAACGAGCTCAAGTTTTAGGCTTGTGTAGTAAACAAGCCAAGTTTGAACACCACAAAGTTCGGCTGTTTGCACCCCAATTTTATGAGACATGGGTTGAACTGATTTATTACTCCTAGAAAGGTTTTGCGGCTTTTTAAAAAGAACAAAAAAAACTTGTATCAGATTCAAAACTAGTTTGCAATTTTTGGGGGTTAAGTATTTTTTTTATTCCCAATTATTTACTTTTATTTATTCATTGAATCTTCCTTTTTTCAATTGGCAATTACTCTTTTTTTTTTTGGAACGTACTCTAAACAATGGATATCTCCCTTCTAGTTTCTCCAATCTTCACTTCTTATTTTTTTCTCCTCCTCTTTTAAACTTGTATCACTCATAAGCCACCGCGATAAATCGAGGCCCCATAAACTAACCTAGACTTTAGTCCCACCCTGTTTGGATTTTATGGTGCCTGCAATAATGATTGGAATCGTTGAATTTGTGGTGCTTGCTATTTACACCATGGAAAAAATTACGTTCATCGAATACCGATCTGTGTCTTATCCTACCACATTTATCTTGAGACAAATGGTCCAATCAAGTGTACTAAGTGCACATGTTTCAAAATGAATGTGTTAAGAAAAGGCATTGATTGGTATCCGAAGAACGTGATTTTTCACATGTTTCAAAGTAAATGTGTTAAGTGAGGGACTAAAGTGGCCCCGAGTTTGGCCCACTAAGGCTCCGTTCACTTATTAGGAATGTTGTGTAGGAAAATTAGTATGAAAAAAGGTGAAGTAGAAGAAAAAGAAAAAAATATTTCCTGTGATTGTTCATTTAACAAAGAAATTCTTTAGAAAAACTAAAATTTAGTTACTCATTTATTAGGAAAAAGAAACTTACGAAAAACCTCTTTTATCGTGATTCAATGACTATTTTAAATAAAAGTAATTTTGGGAGCTAAATATCTAGCTATCATATTTTCTAAAAATTAATCAATATGAGTTGCTACTCTCGAATCATCAAGGGACTCTAAAATCAAGGAGCAGTACGGACCGGAGTGTAACTGGTTTTCTCTCCTGGTCTTCATCTTCCGAAGAGCAAGAAAAGAAAGAAAAATAAAACTTGGTTTGGCTTAAATAAGCCTTTTTTTTTTGTCTTACTAATTTCTTTTTCTTTTTTTTTTTTTGCATTTGCTGTTTTGGCGCAAATTTTTAAGGACTATTAGTTCTTTTTTTTCTTAATTTTGTCTTTATTAAAAAATTTCAGTTTTAATTATAATTTTTTTACTTTTCCGATTCCTCTAAAAAAATTGAGTCCATGCTAAGATATCCGAAAATAAAATTGAACAAAGACCCAAAAAAAGAAAAAATCAAATATGTTTTGCATCTGGCCGATACAAACTAAACAAAAGACTGATAACAAGATTAAAAAAAAAATTCCAAAATATCAACATATCGACTATGCTGCCTAATGCCTATCTTTACAGCAGCAAAACAAAGAAAATGGAAATTTATACAAAAGAGGGGAAATAAAGGAGAAACAAAAAATATTAGTGCAAAAAAAATTGAGAATGGCGATCTGTTTTATGATAAAGTGAATCATACTGAATAATCTTTTTTTGGGTTATTCTTTTCATTTGTTATCTTTGGGAATAAGGGATCCTATAGTGCGGAACCGTACTTATTAGGCTCTGTTTGGACGTGATTTGAAATCAGTCCAACCCTTAAACTTCATTGGGCCTGTTTGGATTTTAAGATCCTGTGATGTGGGGTAAACAATAATGCTACGTACCATGAAAAAAGACCCAAAATTTACCCCGAAAAGCAAAATGGGGCCCACTCACCCACCCAACTCATCAGTCATTTTGTTTTCCCCACAACCCTCCATCTCTCTCTCTCTCTCTCTCTCTCTCTCTCTACTTTGAGGCAAACCTTTCAAAGCACAGGGTGAAGGAAACCAGAGAAGAAACCACGTTCGATCCTCGTGCCACCGCCGAGCCGTCTTGGCTTCTTGCCGCCGGCCAAAATTTCAGTAACAAGTAAGGATGTCGATGTTTTCTTTTCTGGATCAAGGTCCAACCATGAAGTATTGCAATCCCAACAAAAATCTATCATTTAGTCGTCTGCTCTCATTCAACGAATCTCTCTCCTTGCTTCATCTCCAAACCCAGAAGATAGTCTCTCGAGTAAAATTTGATGGCCAATTCATAAGCTACATAGATATTGCAGAGAATTCATTAACCTCACCAACTTGTGATTTTTTCAGTTTGGGTGTTTTAATTAGGGAAATTTTTATGTGAATTCATTAATTTTTCTTAGCTAAATGGTTTAATTTTGTTTAAAGTAGAGTTTATGTTTAGCCCAAACAGAAGAAATTTTTTTCTTTTACCAGATAATGAGAAAAATACTTCTTCTCTACTTTATTTTTTTTCTACTTCAACCTTTAGATGGTCTTCATTCTCTAATAAAAAATGAGGTGCTGGGCCTGCTGGCTGTGCTTTTTTGAAGGAGACGGAAAAGTGACCATGGATGGTGGTTGGATATGGATGAGAGATGGGAAGAAAAGGGGAAGAGCGTGGGAGTGTATGAGGGAAAACTGGAGAAATTTTCCTTTGGTTTCAAAATACCCGCGGTCGTAGCAAGAATTACTCGTTATGCCCCAAACCAAAACGAAAGAGGAGAAAAAGGTGGGACCCGTTCATGGGTGAGGTGGGATTCGGGGTTGTTTCTGGGTTTATTTATCGGGGCACGTAGCAGCGCTGGATGTAAAATCCGGCCCCAACACGTTTTGTCGTAGGAATCAGAAATCCTTTGTGTGGACTCTTCTCTCTCCATCTCCTAACGTAGACACGTACAATCTCTCTCTCTCTCTCTCGCCACGGTACTCTCTCTCTCCAAGGTAATTTACCGGCTAGGGTTTCGTCATTTTATGGGTTATTCGTTTGAATAGTTTCATTGTTTGTGGTTCTGGTTGATTTGTGTTGTTGGATTTTGTAGTGTTTTCTCAATTCCAAGTGTCCAACTGGTTGTTTGAAATTGATTGGAATTTATTTTTTGGGTTTTGAATTTCCTCCTAATCAGCTTTAGTCCGTTTAGATTTGTATAGTTGCTTTATCTCCGGGTGTTATGCACCTCGTTAGTACTGTGAGAGAAATGGCGAATTTTATGCGTTTTTGTACAGTTTTGAAATTGTTAAGGTAATTGAGCTGATTAACGGTTTGTATTACGTAATTCGGTAATTGCTCTGTCTCCTTTACTGCAATTTCTTGGATAATGGAAAAACTTGATGAAGACTCGTTTGAATTTTGGAATATAACAAATAAATACAGTTGGAATCTCGTTTGAATTTTGAATTAAATTTTGTGTCTGTATGTTACCTTTTAATGACATTCATGTGATTTATATTTGTTGTGTGGATTCAGTACTCCCTCGTCGCACATGATGAGACAATGATCATTGGATAATAAAAATTAAACGTTGCTAGAGGGAAAAAGAAGAAAGTCCACTTCACCAACTGACCTCCCAAAATGAAAAGATTTGCTTGTGGGTGAAGGAGATTACAATAGTCTAAGCCTCTCTGTCCCTCCCTTGCTCCTACTACTAGTGTCACATGCTTCGTAATCGACATTGTAACTCAAATACAGGCGTTGTTCTTGTTGTTGTTTTGGGTGGTGGTCTCGGGGACTAGAGGGGCAGAAAGAAGAAGGGAGAAATAGAGGGGAGGATGTCATTGAGAATAAAGGCAGTGGTGGACAAGTTCGTCCAAGAGCTGAAGGAAGCATTGGATGCAGACATACAGGACAGGATGATGAAGGAGAGGGAGATGCAGAGCTACATCGAGGAGCGTGAACGCGAAGTCGCTGAGCGTGAATCTGCCTGGAAGGCCGAACTTTCTCGTCGCGAGGTAAATTAGTAGTAATAATATATTGACCCCCTCTAATTCCAATCACCTTTTTGGAATTTGGTTTCTATTTTCAGGATTGATATTGACTCTCTCTCTCTATCTCTTAATGGGAAATGGTGTTTCCATGATGCAATATATTGACAGTGATTGGCTGATTGGGTTTGGATTACTGGTCAGTGGTCACAGAAACTGTAATTGCAGTTTCATTAGTTGATCTTGTACTAGTTGATTTGTGTTTATGGTAGCCTGGAGATACGAGTTTTTGTTGTCTAGTGAATTGGATATCTAGTGTATGTAGGAAAGGAAATCTAGAGAAGCTGTTGGTAGTGCCCTGTTTCACACCCTCATACGATGCATAGGCTTTTTTACAAGATGGTGTCTTGGGTGTGCCCCTTGCAGATTTTGCATAGTTGCATTGCATCAATTACAACACAAATGGTTCCACTTACAGGCATGAAGACTATCATCACATGTCGGCATGTATTTCTTAAGGACATTTCAAACTCGTTTGTTTGTGACTGTAATTAAGCATTGAATAGAACTCCATGTACATCATCGTTTCACAAATCCAAGGAACGAGAAAGTACAAACCAACAAGCACTCATTGCTTTTATAGAATCTATTACTGTTTGTTATATATGGTTATTTGTGCTGTCCAGATGATTGCTAGTTCTTACATAATAGAAATATATTTGTATTTTCCTCTCTCTCTCAACCTCTATCCAAATTTGGTGTTGTATATTTTGCTTTGCGCTCCTTGCTTGAGAAAGACAACTGTTGTAAACAATCCTTTAATTGGAAGTATGTTGCGTTGCTCGTCTCTTTCATCTTAATGGACCACTACTTGTGAATATCCTGTTACGTTTGAGCTATACATCGCCTTTGTTATAAATGTTCTTATGTTTAGGGCGATATTAAAAGTTTGAGTTAAAAGAATATCCTGTTTGCGACAAGTCTCTGTTGCCTTAGAACTGTTGTGACATTCCAACTGTTTTGACATTCCCATGTGCTATTTCAAGTTCCAGAAGTTATGATATGGTAGCCGAAGCACTATATGAAAAAGGAATGAAGAGCACAAAGAGGACTTGTTTCGTATTGTAAATTTCTGTGAAAAGAAACTCATTGTACTTTGGTATCTTAGGTAATCGATCAATTGGTCACTGAATTGTTCAACATCTTCTAAAAAAAACTTGGTCTGAGCGGAATCCAAGCCCAACTTACTTGTTGAACCTGAGTTTTCTCATGTTTGTTCAATTGCTTATAAATCTCTTAGTTTTGGGGTGTTTAGGTGCCATGAATCATGATTGTGAAACAATGGACTCATTTTCACATCTGTGTGCAGACATAAGAATTGGTCTGTGGACAGCTGTTGGTGTATAAATTGAAGTAAAGATGCATGCGAATAAAGTACTATCAAGATGCTAATGAGATAGAATAATGAGATAGAATAATGAGATAGAACATTCAATCTTTTCCAGATTTCCTTTTAGTATTTGGACTGGATTCTGAAATTCTTCTTCCTCTTATCGGCATATCTTAATCACCAACCACGGTGTAATGTTTCAGGCGGAGATTGCTCGACAAGAAGCAAGGCTGAAGATGGAGCGAGAAAACCTTGAGAAAGAGAAAAGCGTGCTAATGGGAACTGCATCAAATCAAGATAACCAAGATGGAGCTCTTGAAATCACAGTTAGTGGAGAAAAGTATCGATGCCTCAGGTTTGCGAAGGCAAAGAAATGAGGCCTTGCAGGATGGATATAATGACAGGAGTAGTACCCTGATCCTGGATACTGTTCGTTGTTGGCTCATTGTGGCATCATGTTTTAAGGATCTACATTCTTATTGAATGGATTAATTGTGTAAATAGGATGTTAGGTTCCTTTAGAATATGAACGGGTGGTACACCGGGAGTTAGCAAGGGAAGAAAGGCTGGTGGTCGATGAAAAGTTGAAAACACATTTGTAATGGGAATGTTAATTCTTTTCTTTGCATCAAAGAACTAATTTAAAATGCTATAGTGAGCTTCATACCGGCTCTTGTTGGAAATTTACATTACTGGGCTGAAAATGGTTCACTATCTAATCGTGAAGATCGCTGGAATGATGTTTAGTTCAATAAACAGTGGTCTGTACATGCATCCGGTCTGGCTGATTAAAGTTTATTGGATGATTGGTTGTCATCTCATTCCGCCAAATGATAGGTGTGGGAATGCGGCTGCTTTTAGTCAGCTGACTCAGTTGTGTAATTCGGAAGGGGGAGTGCTCGTGTGCGGCATCATTGCCGTTAGATGCGTTTTCAACGGCTTGGATTTCATCTTGGCACTTTATAGATATGAGTCGTTCATTACCGAGGTGAAATCCGAGCCGTTGATTGCCGAGATCAACGGCCCTGATGCTTCATTCAAAGACAGGCAGGAGTGTAAGTGGGACTAGTCCGGCGAAGGATATGTAGTTGTTTAATGCTTGAGGTGTCATCTGGCTGGTTTTCAGGTTTGCTGTTCAAACAAACATGCTGCACAAACAAGTAAGAGTAATGTTGACTTTACTGTCTTGTGACCGCATTTTATCTCGTACTAACTGGATAATGAAACAACATTTGGGTGATAGAATCTGGGCATATTGCTGCATTACATAAAATGGTAGGGCTGGACATTTTACCCATGGTGTCCAACAGGCAAGAAATTTGAGTGAGAAAACACCCTACGAATAGCAGTTTCAGCAAGTGACAGTTTTGGCGAAAGATTCAACAACTCATCTTTGACATGGATGATACTGTTTGTAAAATCTATGAAATGAACGTTTTCAATCACCGAGGTGGATTGAAAATGACCAACGCTGAACAATTTTTGATCCCTAAAAGACAAGCCCCGTAACTCGTTTTGCGGATTGTCTTGGTTAAATATTGATCATATTTGGATATGCTATAGTTAACAGTAAGGTTGATTATGAGCATTTCCAATCAACACCCTCTTATACTCTAGTACTTAAACGATAAAAAATAGAGTTTTTTTTTTTTTTACTTGCTGTTTAACTATTAATGGTCTCCTTAATATATCTATGCCATTTTATTTGATTAAAATGGATGAAAGAGTGTGACGATGGATCACAGGTGGAATTTGCCACTAATGGCTTGATTCTATTTACTCAAATGAAATTGGATCCTACCTGGTCAAGTATTGGACCGTGGGAGATAATCTAAAACTACACCGTCCAGGGCTGCAATCAACGGTTTAGATTTGCTCAGACTTTTTTTTTTTTTTATCGGAAAAAGAAATTTTATAAAAAAACTCGATAAGGGTCCATCGAGAAAAAGGAGACATCCAACCAAGGTTGAAACAAAGAAAAAAGGAGGGGAAAGAAGAAAACACGAAAAGGCGTCAAACCCAAAACTGCCACCACAAACCCTTGAAAAGCTACCTCCTACACTGCCCTTTGGCGCGTAAAGCACAACCCTAAGCCGCTATAGCGCAAACAAACAAAGAACCTGAAACCCTTGCCGCCTCCACCAAAAACCAAAAGGCTCCAAATCCTCATCAGAGAAACAACAAAAAAACAATTGTCAGCCATTTGATAGAGTTCTTTTGAGATCAGCTTCAATCATTTCCTTTAAGATTGCTTCATCCATTTGCTCAGAGACTCTTCCCAAAAAGAGTTGGCTCTTACTTGAAAGAGTCTTTGAATAAATCTGAACCATTGACTCTTACCTGAAAAAGTCTATGAGTAAATCCGAACCATTAATTATCCCAATGTGGGGAATGAAAGAATATCCCTCCGTCCCAATTTTATAGTCCTTTTTTGGAGTTCGTGCCACTTTTTAAAGTGGTATATCTTATAATCTACAATGTTTTAGGTGGTTTTGAACACTTTGTTTATTAGATTAAATCAAGATCTATCAAACAAGATTCATATTGCATATAAAATGTATTACCGATTGAAAGATATAATCGTTTTTTTATTCGGTTAGGATAAAACGAGGGACTATAAAATTGGGACGGATGGAGTATTTTCGACCATTTGTTGATGAGAGAATCTAATCCGAATGGCGGGGACTAGGATGTGACCTCCCTCCGAGTTGTATTAGTTTTTTTTTGTTTTTTTTTATAAATGGATGTACGGGTTGTATTAGTTAATACCCAACGGGGCGCTATATCATGGAATAGTCCGAAGTAATCCAGTCCTTTCCCTAATCTCGAGCACAAAAAACACCGGATTAGGGTGATCATGTGCGTCCCTATGTGATGCAGCGTTGTAGCGAAAATAGAGTAGATACCGTTCTAGGAGACGAATGGGTGATTAAATATCGTTTTAGTAGACGAACTGGTTAGATCTCGTTCTAACAGACGGACTCTTGAATCCACAAGAAAAAGATAAACACATTGCAAACAAGAAAAATAGAGAGAACTCTAGAAATATTATTAATAGTTGATTGAATAATTTTTTATGCTCATTGGCTACACCCTTATTTATACTAAACAAACCGTAATTCAACTAGGGCTCGAACTAATTAAAGAAAGAAAAATAAAAAAACCTAACCAAATTTGTTGCCTAAAAGGTTATTAAATCATGCCAAAACAAGCGGCATTAAAAAGAAAAGAAAATTTCTAAATTAATCCTAATTCTCTTGGAGACCAAGAATCCTAATAAAATTAGAAATTGGGTAAATTTCACCTACCTCCCCTGAGGTTTCTGACAATTACAGGGACCTCCCCTAAGGTTTTTGAAATTCCACTAACCTCCCCTACTTTTGAAAATAAATGTCACATACCTCCCCTTCGTTAACTCCCGTTAGAAAAGCTAACGGTTCAGGATTGGCAAGAGTTGAAAAGAAAGAAAGAGGAATCCGAGAGAGAGAGAAGCTTGGGGTAACGGAGAATGTCGATGAACCCAAGTCTGGGAAGACATGGACTTTAGAAGGAGAGTCCGATGACGAAGAAGCAGCGGCTGTTGAGGAGAACTCTGAAATGGATATGAACTTGGATGAAGATGTCAAGCCTATTGCTGAAGTTGCAGATGGCATGGTAGTTGATTCTGCAAATGGAAATGCGGCTGCTGAACCTGAAGCACAAAGTCGGGGTGATGGCGATATGGAGGATGAGGAAATTGATCCCTTAGATACTTTCATGAATTCTATGGTGTTGCCGGAAGTTGAGAAGCTGGATAATGCTTCTGTACCTTCTGCCCCTGAGAATAAGAATGCAGACTTGAAGAAAGAGAAGAAAGATAAAAGTAATGCTGAACAGCGAAGAAATGGAAATAAAGCTATGGGTAGAATCATCCAGGGTGAAGATTCCGATTCAGATTATGGAGACATTGCTGATGACGACAATCCTAGTGAAGATGAGGATGATGATGAATTCATGAAAAGGGTGAAAAAGACCAAAGTAGAGAAACTACCAATAGTTGATCATTCAAAGATCGAGTATCCTTCCTTCAGGAAGAATTTTTATATCGAAGTTAAGGAAATCTCAAGGATGACTTCTGAAGAGGTTCGTGATTACCGACAACAACTGGAATTGAAACTGCACGGAAAAGACGTGCCCAAGCCAATTAAAACCTGGTACCAGATTGGGTTATCAACCAAAATCCTCGATACCATAAAGAAGCTTAATTATGAAAAGCCCATGCCAATCCAGTTGCAAGCACTTCCGGTAATTATGAGTGGTCGCGACTGCATTGGTATTGCAAAGACGGGTTCTGGTAAAACACTAGCATTTGTGCTGCCAATGTTGAGGCATATAAAGGATCAGCCACCTGTTGTGTCTGGGGATGGGCCCATCGGTTTGATAATGGCACCCACAAGGGAGCTTGTACAGCAGATACACAGCGATATCAAGAAGTTTTCCAAGGTAATGGGTCTCACCTGTGTGCCTGTCTATGGAGGTTCTGGCGTTGCTCAACAAATTAGTGAACTAAAAAGAGGAGCTGAGATTGTGGTTTGTACTCCTGGTAGGATGATTGATATACTATGCACTAGTGGTGGCAAAATTGCAAACTTGCGTAGAGTAACTTATTTGGTTATGGACGAAGCTGATCGGATGTTTGATATGGG
Source organism: Vaccinium myrtillus (assembly GCA_016920895.1). Taxonomy (NCBI): domain Eukaryota; kingdom Viridiplantae; phylum Streptophyta; class Magnoliopsida; order Ericales; family Ericaceae; genus Vaccinium; species Vaccinium myrtillus. Next base: position 29,459,288 of record CM029278.1, on the reverse strand, counting down.
GTTTGAACCCCAGATTACTAGAATTATTCAAAACACTCAACCCGACCGTCAAACTGTACTCTTCTCTGCCACTTTCCCCCGTCAGGTTGAATTGTTGGCGAAAAAAGTGTTGAACAAACCCGTGGAAATGCAGGTTGGTGGTAGGAGTGTTGTGAACAAAGACATTACCCAGTTAGTTGAGGTGAGACCAGAAAGCGACAGGTTTTTAAGGCTGCTTGAACTACTTGGGGAATGGTACGAGAAGGGAAAGATTCTGATATTTGTACACACACAAGACAAATGTGACTCCCTATTCAAGGATTTGCTTAAGCATGGTTACCCTTGCCTTTCCCTTCATGGTGCCAAGGATCAGACTGATTGTGAATCGACCATTTCTGATTTCAAAACTAATGTTTGCAATTTGTTGGTTGCGACCAGTATTGCCGCCAGGGGTTTAGATGTAAAGGAGCTTGAACTGGTAATAAACTTTGATGCTCCAAACCACTATGAAGATTATGTTCATCGCGTTGGTCGGACAGGTCGAGCTGGCAGAAAAGGCTGTGCTATCACCTTTATTTCTGAGGAAGATGAGAGATATGCACCTGATCTTGTGAAAGCCAATTGTCTGAGCAAGTTGTTCCAGATGACTTGAAAGCTCTTTCGGATGGTTTCATGGTGAAGTGGAATCAGGGGCTTGTGCAAGGCCATGGGACTGGTTATGGTGGTAGTGGATTTAAATTTAATGAAGAGGAGGATGAAGTGAGGAGAGCGGCAAAGAAAGCACAGGCGAAAGAGTATGGATTTGAGGAAGACAAGTCAGATTCGGATGATGGGGTCCGCAAGGCAGGTGGTGATTTATCTCAACAAGCTGTACTTGCTCAGGCAGCTGCCCTAGCTGCTGCTGCTGCATCTAAGGTAAGCATGGCTAGCATTTCTGCACCTATCTCAGCTCCTCAGTTGCTTCCAAATGGTGGAATTCCTCTTTCTCTGCCAAGTGTCCTTGGCCCAACAGTTGGGTCAATCAACCCTGGTGATGGTGCAGCTAGGGCAGCAGCATTGGCGGCTGCCATGAACCTGCAACATAACTTGGCAAAGATTCAAGCTGATGCTTTGCCCAAACATTATGAAGCGGAATTGGAGATAAATGAATTTCCCCAAAATGCCCGTTGGAAGGTGACGCACAAAGAAACTTTGGGTCCAATTTCTGAATGGACTGGAGCAGCAATTACGACTAGGGGACAGTTTTTCCCTCCTGGTAAGGTGCCCGGACCAGGGGAACGCAAGCTCTACTTGTTCATAGAGGGCCCTACCGAACAATCTGTCAAAAGGGCGAAATCAGAACTGAAACATGTGTTGGAGGACATCACAACCCAAGCAGTTTCACTTCCAGGTTCAGCACAGCCAGGCAGGTATTCGGTATTGTGAAAACTGGCCTTGGATTCTCTGGATGCTGGATTATTTTATCATGCTATGGTATACTCAGGTTAGTTGTTTCATTACTAGTTTGCTTTCTTCATTTGTCAGCTTGGTTTCGGATTATATTTGGGCTTGTATGTGATTCCTAGTCTTTCTATTTGAAAGTTGAACTGCCCATTTGGCAAACTGGGTGGGAGAATTACTGCGCTTCTCTTGTGAGTGAGAAAAGAAAAGAAACAATTGTGTTCTCTTACCATCACGTGTAGATATCTAAGAAAAAATTCCATGTGAGGTAGGGATATGGAGAGATTTTCTTGGTTTTGAATGCTTATATCTTGGTATTCTGAATAATCATATCCCTAGTTTCTTTTTTTACCCAATCTGGCCGAAAATCGGGGGAGTTCTGACCAAATTTATAAACCAAACTAAGATCGAGTTCTTAATTGAACTTTTCGCTTTGACCAAAATTAAGAATATGCACACAGCTGATGTGTTGTATAATAGATTTGGAAGTCATATGGTGTTATGAATTCACAGCTTTGGCATTTCTAGATGTCTTGAAATTCAAGTGTGGTGCTCCATTTGCATCTGCTTACTTTATATGGCCCTTTTGGCATGAGTTAGAACTTGTGAGATTATGGTAAATTGAAGCTAATTTCAGGATCATCTTTATGCTTTATACTGCTGATTTTCAATACTCTTCACCTCTTGAGTAACCTACACCAAAAAAAGTTCTTTTCCTTTCAGTAGTCTTCTCTCAACAAAAAAGGTCCTTTTCGTTTGACTCAAGGCATCCATGCTCTAGCCTGCATTGTTATCTCTACTTGCTTCCTTCGATTTCAGGGGTGATAAGAGTAATGTTTTCTCTTATACTACATTTTGATAGTTAAAGTCTTTTTTCTTGTCTTTGATTCTACTCCCTTTTTCCCCCACATTGTTGTTGAATGTGATCTAAACTTGTTCTCCTTTGTCTTTAGGTACCCGAAAGGACATCAACAGTGAAATTATCTTTTGCCTATGTGTTTGGTAAATCTTCTTCAAAGAACTAAGGACTCTATTTCCCGTGCAAAGAGTTCAGCTTTCTAGTGTTGATATCGTTGGATGTGATCCAACCATTTTTTTGTCTTTAGGTTTGCAGCAGCGAGAAGAACTGAAGGATATTATGTCCGCATATCCTTTTGGTAAACATGGTTTCAAGAACTAAGGACAATATTTCCAGCCCAAACTGTTACAGTTTTGTTATATTCATGTCATTGGATGTATGTTGCAGAGCTTAACTTAATTTAACTAGGAAATTGAGTATTTGTATTTGTACATTTTGATTAGAGCCTTTCCTACTTTGAAAGTTATAGATATGAAAGTATTGCATCTTTCCCTTTTTAACTTTGATTCCAAGAGAAATTACTTAGGTTGTGGACTTGGAGCTTGAATGGGCTTATTCACTGCCTTCAGCAGCAAAAAGATTCAGGTGCGAACAGGTGGACTACTGTGAGAGGTCAAATGTTGCCTATGTTCTGGGCATGTTATTATAGTTATATTTTCTACTGTTGTGATTGGTTTTACTCAGTTTTTCTCCTCCTTGTTCTTCGTTAGTGTTTGAATGATGGTTATTCTTTACTATGCCCACATTTTCCAATTTGCCCAGAAGTGTATTTCTCTAGGTATTCATGCAGAATGCTGGAAGATAGTTGACTGCAAAACTGAAGCCCATTCTCGGTGTTAGATCCGATGCATGCAGTTTGAAATTTTTGCAACTGAAAATTTGCGCCCGATTTGGTTATACCATTTGAGATTCAGATTTACATATTTTACTACGACACCATGCTATACAAGTACTTGTGTGCCTGCAATTCAGCCCTCGTACATGTTGTAGCAAGTGAATCATAATAGTACTACCGTATATTTTGTTGGCTAATATGTTTATAGTGAACGTTCTCTATTATTTGAAGGGGACTACGTATATCTAGAATTGATCGGTATTTATTTTGGAGAGTCAAAATCACGTGTAGTTGGACAGAATCTAGTCATTTTAATGGATTTAAGAACGGTTGGAGATGCTCTATTTAGAGCTTTTCCGACGGACCATATTCCTGGTGTTGTATGTTTTCTTGTTTTCCATTAGTGCTATTGGTATATAATGTTTTTGCAAAGGAGCTCCAAACTTAGTGTCCCATTTGCATTGGTAGGTTTTTTTTGTGTGTGTGCGCGCACGCACAATGCTCTTAATAAAATTTCACAGGAAAAGAGGTACAAAGATAAATGGGTATAAGTAACCTGGGCCCCTTGATAGTCCACCCGTGCTATAATTGGAGCATGTGTGATCAACTGTAATTTGAGTGCGTGAGATCAAGTTTTATGTTCTTTTGTGTCCCCAATCCAATTTTAGGTTGTGACCAATTGTAGGTTGTGACCGCACGGTTCCACAATTCTCCTCTTTGACCAATATTTTCTTACTTTCTGGTGTTTTTTTTTCTAATTAAAAGCGGTTGGAGAACACAAGTATCTGAATTAGATTAATCTGGAAACAAGTCCACAATCAATAAGCCCAATCCGACTAATAACCCTACTAAGAGGAGAAATAATCCCAACAAAAACGAGGGAAATAAAATCCCATGGGCAGGTAAGGAGATTTGAACTTGATCTCATAGTGAATGCTTTTTGGTGTGTGGTGGCACAAAAAGCTGAGGAAAACGTTACGAAATCAACAAAAATTGACTTTCGGTTGTGCGATAAGTCATTTCACATCTTTTCAGGGAGATGTAGAATGCTGCTGAAATTGTTGGTATAAAGACAACAAGAATCATTTGAATTCTCGGACGGCTGAGGGTGTACAACACTCCTGGATTCCATGGTTTAGAATTTACTCTCTTCGTCTCATTTTGTTTGTCAATTAAGAGGGTTGTCACTTGAGAGGGTTGTAGACAATCTCTCTTGGCGAACACAAAGAAAGTAGATTTTTCTGTCTCTCATTTTGTACTATTTTTTCCTTAATCAAACGGACACAAATTTCTCTTGGGAAGGTAAATCCCTTACAACCCCGATAAAGTAATTTGTAGGTGCTGCCACCCCCTTCGAGTTATCCATCTCTTTAATCTGCAGTCAAGATTCGTAGGTGAACTCTTAGCAGTTAGAAATTAACTTAGAATTAGTAACTTTGACCGGTAAAAGTTCATCTGAGAATTTGAACCGTTAAAACTTAAATGTGGAGATGGACGGTTGCACTTGAGCAGCGCCCCCAATTTGTTAATTGGCTTGTTTTTGTCTTGCCTCAACTCTTTAAATATTGTTCTGTCCAAAAGCCATATTGGTTTTCTAGTTCCTCTCAATGTGATGTCCATGATGGGAAAGTATGTACTCTCCGTCCCAATTTATTGGTCTTCTGCGGATTTCAATGCAAATTTTTAATCTGTTCACATCTTTCAATCTAAAATGTATTTTATGTTGCAAGATGGATCTTATTTGATAGATCACAAATTAGTTATACAAAGTTTTTAAAATTTCTAAAAATATTATAGATTGAAAAATATGAACAATTTAAAAATTGCATTGAAATGACTAACAATTTGGGACGAAGGAGTACATTTTTTCCTATCACGGACATCAAATTGAGATGAACTAGCAAATCAATATAGTTTTTTGACAGAACAATATTTAAAGAGTTGAG
>CM029278.1:29351991-29453229 GCA_016920895.1 Vaccinium myrtillus | reverse complement strand
CCAAAGGAAGCCCAAGTCCAAACTTCATCAAGGAAGCTACTTGTGAGGTTCCGATTGAGAAAAAACAAAAACAAAAAAGCTGATGCTTGTGAAGTTGAAGCTGACATCCTAATACAGATCATCAACAATTTTATAAAGAGAGCATCTAAATATTCAAAACATGTAAAACTAATAAAATTCGCAAGAGCGAGAACAGAGAGCGGAATCGTGAAGCAAAGATTGAAAATGGGTGAGAAATGTGATGTTCGATAATTATGTGACCTAGGACTGAATTATAGCTCCTCGATACATGTGGAGAGGTAGTACCTAGATGGGCCGGAAGAAAAGTCTTATCCATATTCGTATCCTATCCTATAATGAGATTGGCATGTTGGCCTAAAAAGTCAGCTAACTAATTTTTTTGTTATTATTTGATTTTTTCGCGTTTTTTAGTTTTGCATCAACTTTTTTGTGTATTATCGGTTCCTCTCGGTGAGAGGAATAAAAGAAGTAAAAAATTATGATTGAAGCTTAAATTTTTTTGAATAAAGAGAAAAATAAGTCAAAAAGACAGATTTTTATATTTTTTTCGATCTTATTAAAAAAATAGAGAGTTCTAACATAATTTTTTACCTTTTTGGATTCTTTTTGTCGAGACGAGCCAATAATATAAAAAAAATTGATGCAAACTAACAAACACACACAAAAAAAAAGGCAGCTGATAATGCCAAAACCAATAGTGTTCCTGCCAAAACCAAAAATGTTGCCAAAACACTATTTTTTTTTACTTCTACAATGTCTTATATGCCCTTTACTAAACATAAACCACAATAACCAAAAAAATTAAATAACGAATGAGAGAATAGGTTGTTGATATAGTGGATGCAGGCTGGACATGGTGCTGCTGACCCACGCTTGCTTTTTCGCTTCTTTTTCTCTTTGGCCAGACAACGAAATAATCAAACAAATTTTTTGTTTGAGATCGTTTAGTTTCCCCAGTTTTTTCCCTAGTCACCTCCATTGTTCGATTTTTTTGGTCAATTCCGGAACCGAAAAATGATCGGAATCTTTCATTTTGATCAACTCGCTGAAAAGAGTAAGACACCAAAAATCAGTTCGATTGGAGTTCATTTGATACATAAACGAATCATATTTGTGCAAGAAATAAAAGAAAGGAAAATATTGTTTGAAACTTTAAATGTTTATTTTATTTTTCTCGCACAAACACGATTCAGTCATGTATCAAATGAACTCTGATCGAACTGATTTTTGGAGTGCTTACTCTTCTCGATGAGTTCTAATATATGAACGTTTTTTTTTTCGCGCAAACACGATTTGGTCATGTATCAAAAGAATTCTACTCGAACTGATTCGTGGAGTGCTTACTCTTGTTGACGAGTTCTAAAAAATGAAAATTTCTGATTATTTTTTGGGATCTAGAATGGACCCAAGAAATTTGAAAAACCTGATGGGAACTGACTCCTTTGAGACCACCACCGGAGATGGTAAGGTGACTTAAATCATGATTCTCTCAATTTGATTTCGTAACGTAATTTTCATGTGATGTAGGTGATTCTGTTAATTTGAGTGGTGCCAAACTCAGACTTTCAAAGTTCATTTCTCAGTAATTCTCACCATCCCATTCATTCTGTCTTGACACCACTTAACTCAGATTATATAACTCAGAAGAAATTGAAGGGTTAGTTTTGTAAGTAAAAGGAAGATGGAAAATTCTTGATATAGGAAAGGGCATATAAGTCAATGTAAAAGAAAAAACAATTAGTGTTTTGGCACAAACACTTTTAGTTTTGGAAGGAACAATATTAGTTTTGGCATTATCAGCTGCCAAAAAAATAATCAAATAATGACAAAAAAATAAGTCAAACTAGTTTTTTAAGCCAAAACACACCTAAGTATTGACGTTTTCACCAATTCTCTAATACTTTTTTTTTTTATATAATCAAGTTGGGTAGAAGTTCGTCGTGGGTATGTAGAACCCCGTCAACTCGTCCAATTGACCTAATTCACATTGACTTGAGTTGCAATGCGCGAGTTCACATCAAAGCGGGGTGGGTTGGATGGGTGAAGAACAACACGTTTTGATTACTCCATAGTATCATTTTTCCAAAAAAAAACACACACACACACACACATTTTGTGCAGATCAATTTTTAAAAGGTGCGCCTAAACCTTTTTAATTCTGTAACATTTCTCAGTTATGTTTAAGTTAAGTGCGAATTTTTCTAAATGTTAGCTAGGTACCGAACTTTTGTGCTTTAATAATTGCGAATTGTTAGAGTAGATTTTTAGTTGGATATGTTAAAGTTTTTTTAATTTTTTTTTATTTATAATTTTTTATAACCAGGTGTCCGTGCCAGCTTTCGCGCACTTTGGCTAATTCTGGGAGACTAATCCCACCGTCCACTGGCGGGGGCTCCATTTAAAGCCAGAGGAAAGCTCTGTACAGACTTGTCTCAAAGGAGTTGATAACACTAACGAGGTTTCGAACCTAAGACCTTAGGAGGGAGCAAACCCCTAATTCCCAAGTCTTGACCACTAGGCCAACCCCTAGGGTTTAGGATTATGTCAAAGTTGGATGAGCTAGTAGCCTTCAAGTTAGATTATGCTGATGATGGATTTTACGAGATTACGAAATGTTAACTAGCCTTCAGGTTTTCTAGAGAATTTGTTGGCAATAATTTGGATGAGCTAACACTAGTAACAATTAATAAGACATCCAAATTAAAAAGCTCTAATTGTTAAGGGTTTTTTTTTTTTTGGAGCCACCTAACTTGTCCAATTTGCCGAGTCGTAACAGTGAAAAATTTATCGCTTAAACTTAAAACTGACTTATTGCTTTTTATGAGATAAGTCATCCTCACATGATACACATCGACTTAAAAACTGACTTAAGCTGGAAATTGGAACAACCAAGCCAAAAACACCGTGCACATCCCAAATTAACTTGTTGATAAGAAAAAAGCTGCGGAGATTTTTGGTTCAAAAGAAAACTACTACTACATTGCTACGCACATTAACCTTGCATGGCGGATACGATTACATGTAAGTGGCAGACACAAGATTACCTATTTAACCTAGTTTGCACTTTTGCAGGGACCACTATTTAGTAATTTTATAAAAAAAAATAAAGTGTACCACAAATAGGAAGAAAATTTGGAAAGTGCAGGGTCCAAACACCTCCCTTGCACCTCTGAGTCCACCTCTAATTACATGCAAAATTGGGGTAAGCTTTCTATAAATTTCTTGAAATGGCAAACCTATTTAAAATATTCAACAACATAGCAATATACTCGGTGGGAGACGCAGAAGTCGTACTCACTAGGGCCTGAACTATATGGATATCTACATAATAAAAAATATAGTCCATTATTTATGTTGCTACTTGATTGCTAGTTTTGAGAAGGTGACGAAATTGAATCTACATACTACCCGTCATTTCCATTGCAAAAAAAATAACTGATGACTTGAATTTTTAAGAGATTTTTTCACACTTAAGTACAAGAATGTTTTGAATTTGCTTTTCATTGAAGTGACTTGCAGGGGCCGATTTTATAAGCTTTGTCAAACTAACCTAAAGAAATAATATATCTAGAGAGAATATTTGGAGTTGTGCAAGGATCCGGACACTCCCTTAAGTTACCCCCTCAATATACTCCAACAATGAGTAACATGGGATTGCTGTCGCACAAACCACTGAGATATATTCTAAAAACTCTCTTTGCAATGCCATTATTGCAATAATCTAGCATAATCTTTCTTATATGTCCTACATAAGAACTACAGTAATCCTTAAACAAAGAGAGAGAGCCCAAGAAGTGGGGCTCCATCTCCATCTCGATTAGTCAACCTAACTCCTGACAAAACCAAAGTATTCTCTGTTTATTCTTCAAAAAATTCTCTCTCACGATCATAATATTGTGTTACAATATATAATTTTAAAAATTTTATTTAATAGAACTAATTAAGATTTATAAAACAAGATTCACATATAAAAAATTAAAATATATGGACAATTTTGTAAGAGATTCTAAATAGTAAAAATTGGACAAATAGTTGGTAGGATTTTTTTTTATTTTTTTATTTTTTTTTATTTTTTGGTGAATACTCCACGACGGTGCATGCAAAAACAATTACTGGTTGGTGGTTGAGTTGCATACAAAAACAAACGTTGATGATCTAAAGAGATATGACTTCCCCAGTATAGAAACCCCTCGAGAAGTATTGAAGGGACCATTATTATATTCGGAGCTCCGGTCAAGTCTCAAGAGAGAGAGAGAGAGAGAGAGAGAGAGACAGACAGACAGACTCCACCTAGCTGTACTAATTTGGACTGCTGGGTATTCATCAGATGTGGGTTTTGCCTGGTAATTAAACCTTAATTTGCCATCCCAGATTTTCCAAATTGCACATCATTCAAGTTTGTGCATTTTTTGTTTTTTGGGGGTAAATTCATATTTGTGCATTTTGTACTTTTAGTTTGTGGGTGTGATACTTCTTTCAGGATATGATCGTCTTCCACTGGAACTAATTCCTGAGAAAGCCCAGTTCTTTGGCCGAAAACATACGGGGAAAGTGTTGATGCCATGAAGCACCTCCAAGTAAGCTTTTTTTGTTGTCATTGTTCAATCTCCTATTTCACTAGATGCACAAACACTAATATAATGGCATTCCTAAATTTGATATAATGGCATTTCTTTCGAATTAGTAGTGGAATTGGTTTGAGTCGTGTCTGTAATCAACTACACAGTTGGGGACTCACTTGAAAATCTCCACGTCTTGCATTCTTGTGTGTTGTTCTTAAGTATTTGTCACGATGTGTGCTTGTTGGTTTGGCCGTTTTTCTTAGCAAGACTATCTGTAGCACGTACTCAATCTTTTACTCAAATTCAAGTTAAAATTTATGTAAAGCTTCAGCCTTCATGTGTTATGAAGCGGTCAAACTCAAATCCAAGCATAAACTTGAGTAAAAACTTCATTAATTGCATGCCTAAATTTGATTTAAGATTTAAGTCTCCTTTGATTGAGTAAAAAAGTTGACTAACTTAATTGGTATAGTTTGAGTCAAAGAGGAGAGTGAATTTCAAGGGGGGTTTTACTTAAATTTTGGGTCTGAGTGATAAAAGAAGAAGAAGGATGGAACGGGATATGATAAAAGGGACTCTCACCGGGATAAGTGGATGCAGGGAAGGCCTAAGGCTTTTGGGGCACAAAGCCAACACAAATAGTACTAACAAATTCAAATAGATGGTATCAAACTGACAATAGATTACAAAAATTCAGCAAGGTCCAATTAGTAATACTAGGTGCAATGTGGAAAGTAAAGTTGAACGGTAACTAAAAGTTATGTGAACTGGTCCTAGTTAAAAATGTACAAAATCATTAAGTTTCTGAGCACCTCCTAAAGAAAGAAAATACCAACGTAAGATTGAAAACAAAGAATTATCTTACAGACATCATTATTGTCTTGAAGGAGGCTCCTGTATTTGATGGATTCGTAGAATATATTTTTGGGTCCATTATAAGACTACACAAAAAGTTGGGCTGTATTTTGAAGAGAAATGTTGTGGGCCCAAAGCAGATACTTTGTGTACTTCGGCTCAGGGCCGCACGTGTGGATTTGTAGGCCTAAGTCCGCTATGGTTGAGTTGGTGAAGATACTGTCCAAGTTTAGAGATAGCTTCAAGCTAACAAGTTGCTTAGCTCACATGCACTCACAAAGATGGGTGAGATGAACTTCGACTTCTGCTTGGCCTGAAGCAATGTTCTGTAATAAGACACTGAAGTGAATATGAAAAGGGACCAGCAGACAGGTCATTGGTTCAACCACGGGTCCAAAGGATTTGAAGTTTTGAACCAAGAGTACCTAGAAATATATTTAAACACATACATAAAATAAAGAAGTAAAGCTTTACATTCTAGAAGAATAATTACGTAAAAAGTTCAGATCTTTTTGTCGTTCGTTTAAGTTTTTCTGTTCCATGACCAGTCATAAACATCACAAATGATTGGCAAATGGACCTCTGTGTATTTGCACCAGCGTCAATTAAAGGGGCATTTGTTATTTGGTGGATTGAGTCGTCCATATTCCTCCTGATTGAACAATATTGGAAATTCATGCTGGCAACGGATTGTGTACTCCTGATATATACGTACAATAAGACCATAACTATTTCTTACTTGTGCCTAATGTGTAAAGTTTTCCACCTTGGAAGAAAAACAACTCTTGGGAAGAATCAGTCCACATTCATTGATTTACAAACTCTGAAGCGTTTTACAAACAACTGTCAATAGCTCCAATAACCTGCAAATCACAAGTATCAGTCAAGCCACGATAGTCTAATCCTGGGTGTTCAAGCTTATGGTTCATCCCAGAGTCTTACCCCTTAACCATTGGACTACCTGTACGGGTTGGGTTTCAGATGTTGTACATGTATGATGCAAATGGAACCACTTCCGTGCTCAAATAGGGACAATCAATGCAATGGGTGTTGAAAAGTTGATCGAAAACTTTTATCTTTCGATGTGCTGACATTCTACTTAGTGCAGCTTCCTCAGTAATTGTTTTTTTGCGTGATCTAATGTTTCATAGGTTGTTCTCTTCCGTTCTTTGGAGAAACCAAAGGAGGATGAGTTCTCTCTTGAGTTGTAAGTTCTTCAAATTCCTCAAGCTTAAGATATTGTCCACAATTATTCCTGGTAAATGCATTTAATCATGTGTTTTGTTTCTTCATTACTTAGTGTTTTCTTTATGGATTTACTTGTCTGAGAAAGAAATTTACTTTTATAAATTTCCAGATCAAAGGTTCACAATTATGATGACGTCGTCGAAAGAGTAGCCAGCCATCTTGGCTTGGATGATCCATCTAAAATAAGGCTTACATCTCATAACTGCTACTCCCAGCAACCTAAACCCCAGCCAATCAAGTATGGAGGAGTGGAACATCTATCTGACATGCTGGTTCACTACAATCAGGTTCTTCAACATATTAATGTCGCCCTGATTTAGGCTTCTGACTTCTCTTATTTTACTTCTTACCCAAGAATATCTTATCACTTCTCTTATTTTACTTCTCACCCAAGAATATCTTATCTGTTTTGATTGACTGATTTTGCCTCCTTTTGGCAGACTTCAGACATTCTTTACTATGAGGTATTGGATATCCCTCTACCAGAACTTCAAGGCCTGAAAACTCTAAAAGTTGCTTTCCATTCTTCTTCCAAGGATGAAGTGAGTGTCATATTGTAGCTACCATTTCCTTTTTATGTGTTAGATCTAGTCCCCTATTCAGTCGTGTTTTGACCATTTTCAGGTAGTAAATCATACTATTAGGTTGCCAAAACAGAGCACTGTCAGAGATCTTTTGAATGACCTTAAGACAAAGGTAAGTCTTAACTTGATGTGCTTTCTATCAGGAGATTCAGGGCATATACTTCATTACCGACAATGTGTATGTCTTGCTTGAAATGCCATTCTCTTTCACTCACTTCTGCGCCAAATTTCTTGTATTTCTGACTTGGCAAATTAATTGGAGAATCTTTCATTTTCGTCTGAGTTCATTTTCTCATGGCGCTTTTAACAAGAATCTAATTCGCGTGGTGCAATTTATTGAAACAGGTTGAGTTGTCACATCCAAAAGCGGAACTTAGGTTGCTTGAAATTTTCTATCACAAGATCTACAAGGTAATAGATGTTTCAAGCTATTACTATTAGGTTGTGGACTAAACTTGAGAAGAGCTCAAAATAAATGCATCTTGATGGATTGTTTGTGTTTGACTTTGCTCCATCTACATTCACATTTTGCATTGAATAAAATAAATATGGTTAGTGAACGAAGGATATCTTATTTAAAGCACCCTACTACAAACTAATTGGTTTTGAGTGGAGAGATCTCAGCTTGTGTATTAGTTTTCAGGTGGTAATTAATCCATATGATAGAAGCTCTAACACTATCCACAAACATGGGGTTCACGACAAAATAAGGTGTACTTAAGGCCTAAATATGGGGGCAATCAATTACGAGAGTCTTGTCCAAAAGCCTACAAAAGCATATAATTCTGACACCATTTTAAAGCATACAACTCAAAACCAGTTGGCTGTAAGTGGAGACTTATTTGATTATGTACTTGTTATGGAGGTGATAATTAACCAATGAGGGACAAGCTATGTACTTTGAGAAATGATCCCATTACAAAGGTTCCTGGGAGATGATGATTAATAGGGTGGCGTCCAAACTAAATCATTGATTTGAATCTAGAGCTTTCCTGTAATATATGTTGTTCGGCCACCTTTTCTTTCGCAGATTTTCCCAGTTGATGAGAAGATTGAGAATTTAGATGATCAGTACTGGATATTACGCACAGAGGAAGTAAGATTGTATTCATGTTGGCATTGAGTTTCTCTGTATTTTCTTCTTCTGTGTTTTCTGCTTAAAATGATAATTTCGATACTTCTAAAAGGTGCTTCCTTCTTCTTGATTTATATGATCAAGACTTCAGACTGGATGTTTTGATATTTATTGAACACAATCATGCTTTCACAAACAGCATTGCTGAATGCGAAATTACCCAAGCCTTCACTAATTTGTTTGCACTTTTGGGCTTGTGCAAAAAAATACAGACTATTTGCATGCCTTTGTTTGTGATTGAAGGAACCCCTAGGATCGCTATGCTTGGAAATTTCTTTCCCCATATTCCTCTCCAGTTTTCAGCTTTCAACTGAATTCCTTCCCAAGAAAAAAATTCAGTCTCACATTGGTAAATATTTTTTAGTTGAATTCCTTCCCAAGAAAAATTTTCAGTCTCACATTGGTAAATATTTTTGTTTCCTTTAAACATGGGTAACTGATAAAAATATGACTATGAGACAAATATCAATTCATTTTCCTAACTCAACAAAACGGAAAAAGGGTGATAGTGTGAGCAAGGTTCTCCCTAAACCTGGGTCTCCGTGAGGAAGATTTTAGTGAAACCTTACCCCCATGTTTGGACTTTGGAGAGGTTTTTTCCTTGACCCAAACCAGAGCCCCCAGGAGCTAATGGCAAAGTTTTATCAGTGGGCCCTCCTGCCTTTTAACTGAACCCAACAAAAGAAAAGGGTTTAGCTTCTTTCACTTGCTTTCTTTCCCCGTCTTTTCCCCCCCTTTGTGCCCTTACCATCCAAAAACCATGACTTAAATATGGTCTAGAGACCTATACTGTTCCCGAAGCATAGCAAAAGGTTTCTTAATGATTGATTTTAGTAATAGAACTATTGGCAGTTCCTTATATCAGCAGCTCAGCAAGCTGCTTTCGATGTGTTCACCTATGACCTGACTAATATAGCAAACGGAGTTTTCTCGTGATGTTGTGGTGGATTCACTTTTTTTGTCAGACAACAGTGTTGTGTACATTCTTGACTTTATTTCCTCATAACAGATTCCAGAGGAGGAGAAGAACCTCGGTCCTCTTGACCGTCTCATTCATGTTTATCACTTTAAAATGGATGCAGCTCAGAATCAAGAGGTAAGTAGTTCAATTGGAAATTTGAAAAACCTGTATTGCCATTTTTCCCTCCATTGAAACAAGTTGGGTGTTCCAACCAATATGTAGCGTCGGTGCAGATTTTGTATAGAAGGTATCAGTTTTCTTAATACGTCCCTCTTTTTAGGTCCAGAATTTTGGGGAACCTTTTTTGCTTGTCATCCATGAGGGTGAGACCTTGGCTGAAGTCAAGGTATGCATACAGAAGAGACTGCAGGTGCCGGATGAGGAGTTTTCAAAGGTACAACTACTTCTTAGTTGTTATCATTTTCCTTTGGCGCATAAAAGTCTTTACTTGGAGATGCCATATTCGTTTGGTCGTCATTTACTGTCCGTTATGCAATTAATGTATTCCCTTTTCTCAGTGGAAGTTTGCATCTTTCTCTTTGGGACGTCATGAATACCTTGTGGACTCGGACATTGTTTCTAATCGTATTCAGGTGCTTATAAATTCCTTCTATCTTTTACACACGGACACGCGCACACTTATGCTGATACACATGCATTTAGAAGTGATGATACAGCCACGGACAAGACATGGACACGCGGATACGTCATTCTTTTTTTGAAGACACTGACACGTAGGGGACATGTTGAATATATGTACATATACATGTGTATATATTTTTATAGTTGTATCCTATAAATTCATACAAAAACCTAAGAGTGGTAACATTAGGAAAATATAAACCAATGACGACGAGATAAGTATTCATGAACTAGCATCCACTGAAATTTTGACTTTCTCACAACTTAAAAAAGTTGCACTACGATATCTGATTTGACATTGACGTGTTCCAATCATGTCCCAGCCTATCCCCAATGTGTCCGACGAGAAAAAGAGTATAATAAAACCTTTGGACACATATGTAAGTGTGTCGTCTCCTGTCCATGTCCAACATGCGTTGACCACATACGTGAGGCCAACAGAAGCGTCTTCTTAGCTCATTCGCATGCATAGAATGCTTGGATGAGATGGTTAGCTTTTCCTCTTTTTTACTTTTGAGTTTTGACATTTTTCTTTTCAGAGAAAGGAGGTTCATGGTGTGTGGCAACAGTACCTTGGATTGGAGCACTCTGACAATCAGCTATATCAGAGTGTTCCTAAGAAGTCATATGCAGCAAATCAGGTATGTAATTGTTCCTTGCATGCCTCTTAGGCCCTGTTTGTTTGAGTGGACTAATAGCGAAATGATAATTATCCCATGAGAGTAGGAGACTAATAGTGTGGGCATCAAATATCAATAATACCACATCCCCCATGGTATATGTTGCATGTCTTCTAGAATTTGCTATCCGACGAAATATTCAATTCGGACCGCAAGAGTTTTAACCAAATACATGATTTGTGGCCTCATTGATTTCCTAGTTGCACATAACTTACAATACGATGCTGTATTCCAGAGAAACAAATGGGGCCTTAGCGTCTATCAGACTCTGTGAAAATTTGGTGAACGATATTTTAACGTTGACATATAGAAATTTATTATGTTGTTAAGGCATCAGAGCACGTCCCTTCTGAACCCGCTTACTTCGTCAATGCTTCAAACCGGGTCCCAAACGACACAACTTCTGAATCCAATAATTTCGTCAATGCTTCAAACCAGGCCTCAAACAATGCAACTTCTGACACCAATAACTTCGTCAATTCTCCAAACCGGGCCTCAAATGGCGCAACTCCTCCCGCTGGCAAAGTCGGATTCTTATCATACTGGGTTTCTTCCGAGGCATCTGTGTTGCTCGAAAAGATCCACGGCCTTCACAAGGACACTTTCGTTAAATTCTCTGTGACTAGTCGCTTCATGCAAACAGGGGTACTCGAGTCGTTTGCTTTGTTCGTTGATTCGATGTTAACAACCAAGGTGAATGAGTTGAACGAGGAAGCACTTCGCCAGGCTTTCATTTCGGTCAAGGAGTTTGAGCAAGTTGGGCTGGACTTATCATGGCTGAAGCAGAGGCTAGAGGAAGTGAAACTGGTGAATAAGCTCTCAGGGTCGCTTATCTTTGTTGAATCATGCGAAAGTAGTTTGAAATTGGCTCGAGCCAAGGTTCGCGAACTCAAAGAAGTGCTTGCCAGGGCTAAGGCAGAACTCGAGGTTATGTGGATGGAATCGCCCAAATCGCTCAGTGTAAATGATCCTATACTCGAGGGTGTCTTATAAAATGAAAACTTTTGTCGAAAATGTTTCGGGAGCTCCTTTGTGTTTAACTGGTGTTTTTGTATGCTGATTTGCAAGGAGAGGAGCCCCAGTTCACAGTTTTGTTACTGCTCAAATCCTCTCTACTGCTCAAATCTCTACCGTTTATAGTGACTGCTTTAAGTTGAAGTTTGAACAATGCTGAAGTTTGGAAAATTTTTGCTAGTAAGGATGATTGTTGTTTATTAAATTCGCGCCTAGATGCACACACAGGGAGCTAGGAAAATTTTTTTGGGTACCGAATGGATGGGCACCACGGCCATCAAAATCAGATACTTGTCCAAAACACTGTCCAAAAGTGTTTTGAATCTTCAAAGATTGATTCTCTCTCTCCTTTCACCCGACCTCTCTCTCTCTCCTCTTCCGGACCGTTGGATCACATTTTGACGGATGTTTGAGATTGCTTGAATGCTGTTTCCCACGTGGACAATACCCACTTGAATCTCTCTTCAACTTAATCGGAAAGGGAACTCAACACCGAATCCGTAAGTATCTGTGCAATACTAGAAAAATATCAACAAGATAATGGAAAAATATTTACTCAAAATTATTCAAGACTAAAGCGGGTGTTCAGCTAATGGTTTTTAAAATAGACTTTTTTTTTACAGTTTTTTATGTGATGTATTGTGAGAGAATGACAGTCTTGGATTTTTCGAAAAAACTGTTTTTTTGTTAGTTGAATACCCCTAAATCAGTAATTATCTCCTTGGATATACTTAAATATTGGTCTTGTTTAGGTATTCATCCTGATTGATATAGAAGGTGTAAGTTTCTGTCATAAGTTTCATATAAAGCCCAAAAGTACCCCTCAAAACAAATCCATGTGTTTCTATATTCCTAATTTACCACATCCGCCAGGTAAACAAATTATGAATGAATTTTGCCTCTGTTATTTCTCCAACAAAATGATATCCGTCACCACATTTCAAGATCTTAAACCCAAAAAAACTTTCAAAATGGCTTTTGAAAAAGAAAACATTTCAAGTGGGCTTGCGATGGAGTTAGTTTTTAGCTCCAAATGTCCGATTATGTATCCGTAGATCTTGATCAAAACTTTCATTTTTGAATGGCTTGGATGAAAAAGAAAAATGAGTTTGTTAAACTCTCAAAATCGTAAGAAAAGTGGTGAATTCCTTGATTTGTGTATCTAAAATTCTTGATGTTCTTCCAAGATGATTTTTGGCTAGAGTCTGCAAGTTTCTTCTTCCATGTCTAAAATTGAATTTTTTTTGAAAATTTATCATTGCATTTTGTTAGACCAGAATTTGTCATCTTTTTTTTTCATAAATTGGCCATGATCATTTAGTTGATTGAGCAAAATTTACAATGCTTTTGAGCACTGTATCATGTCTTTGATATATCAATTTGTATATTTTGGATGCAATCCTTGCAAGGCCATTATGTTGAAAATAAAATGTTTAAACTCAAAATTGAAAGTCATTTCTTTCATAAATGTATAAGTTTCTTCATCAACTCAAAATATTCGATGAACATGATTTTTTAGACCGGTGATTCTTTTTTTGATAACCCTTTTTTTGAGCAAAATTTACATGCTTTTGACCTTTATCAAAAATCAATTCCTCCATTTTCCATTATTGAAAATAAAATGTTTAAAGACCAAAATGCCCCTTTTTACATAACACTTCATCCCAAAAAACTCCTCCATTTTCCATTCTTTGTGTAAAGACCAAAATGCCCCTACATCTTCTTCTTCTTCTTCATCTGTAAACTCCACCTTCACCGCCACTTTCACCGCCGCCCCTTTTCCACCTGTAAACTTCTTCTTCATCTCACTCTTAATGGAGAATGAAAGAGTAGACATCCAATCAATGATGGGTTCCCATTTGAACATTTGAACACCAAGAATAAATCTGAAAAACTGCGGGTTTTTTTTCGACATTCATACCCCGAAATATGTAAACTTTTTCAACATATCGATGTTGAAACTTTTCACTTAACCGAAAATTATGCAAGACAAAGTTTAGTAATAAATTGTCGACTTAAGTTACTTTTTTCATCATCATAATATCGAATTCTACGCATTACATCAACATTTGCATTCCGAAAACGATGCCTAAGAAATTCACATGTTTAATTTCACAAATTTCGACATTAAGAAGCTGAAAATATGGTTATATTTCGACATGTTATTGTCGAAAACAACAATATTTTTATCCATGTGTATTTAGTTCGACATTCGAAAGTTAAATATAGACATACAGTTCGACAGGATGATGTCGAACATAGACATGGTCCTTTCCCACAAATTTCACAAGTATCTGGTTCAACATTAAGAAGTTGAATAGAGACATAAATTTCGACATGAGGATGTCGAAAATAGACAAGGTCCAATTTTTGAAAATTCGACCTTCAATATAAATCGACATGTGGTTGTCGAAAATGAGTGTGTATTTCGACATTCAAAGTATGAAAACTGGTTGCGATGGTGAATTTCAGATTATCAAACAGACAATGGAGAGAGAGAGAGAGAGAGAGAGAGAGAGGAGATGGCTGGTGGTGGAGATGGTTGATGGTGGTGACGGGTGGTGGTGCGATGGGTGGTGGTGTTAATGGCAGTGGTGGCGATGATGGGTGGCTATGGCAGAAGGTTAATGGTATTTTGGGTAGTTTAGGTGTATTTTGTGGGTTGTATCATGTATGGAGTAAAATTGGTTTGGGAAATTTAAGGTGTGGGTTAGATGAAGAACATGGGTTACATGGAGAAAAAAAAGGGTTGTTAATAATCACCATTTTTTAGTGTACGACAGTATGTAGTGGAGTTAGTGGGAATGATGGGGTATTTTTGTATTTTTATCCTTGAAATTGAGGCATAAAAGGTTTTAGAGGAAGATAACAATGGGCCATTGTAGGAAAAAGCTACAATATACATCCCCATTTCGGTGTATATTATACGCAATCCTAAAATTGTTATGAATCGATTATCTCATTTGAATAAAAAGTAACGTATTTTTAATAAAAGTTACGAGATGACAAAAAATGTGATAAATTATAGAGAAAATGTAATGAATCATATTGCTAAAAATTACAAGACACTAAAAAATGTTACAATTTGCCATGAGGTGGTACAATATAGACCATCCTACAATTGCATATGGAACACTTTTTATAAGTGTGTATTGTAGTCATTTTCGGATCCGGATCCTCTATGAGGATTTCTCTGTGAGGATTTTGTGAGAGTTTTGTTATGGGCTTGACAACACATCAAAAAGGAGATCCAATGACTCACAATCCCCTTCCTTGTTTTTAAATCAAAACGGCGTTGTTTCATTGGAAAGAAATCTGACGAAATAGTAAGCCACCACAAACGACGTTTTCTTCTACTTCTTCTTCCTTCGTTATTTTCTTCCTCAAACTGTTCTTCTCCATTTCATCATAGCAAAGAAAGAAACCCCTTGGTTGTCATTTTTTTTCCTTTTTTTTTTTCTAAATCAAAACGGCACCGTTTCATGGAAAAAAAATTGACAGGACGGCAAGTCACACAAACGGCAGTTTCTTCTTCCATTAATTTTTCTTCTCCTTTGTTAGTGTTACTCAAATTTCAAGTGGCTTAATCTTTTTTCCTTTATTTATTTATTCCCAGATTTGTTCTTCTTTGTTAGCTCAAATTTCAATTGGCGTAATTTTTTCCTTTATTCAATTTTTTCCAAAATTGTTAGATTATCTCTTACCTCAATTTTTCCCAAAAAAAATGACAACCAAGGGGTTTCTTTCTTTGCTATGATGAAATGGAGAAGAACAGTTTGAGGAATAAAATAGTGAAGGAAGAAGAAGTAGAAGAAAACGTCGTTTGTGGTGGCTTACTATTCCGTCTGATTTTTTTCCAATGAAACGACGCTGTTTTGATTTAAAAACAAGGAAGGGGATTGTGAGCCATTGGATATCCTTTTTAGTGTGTTGTCAAGCTCACAACAAAACCCTCACAAGATCCTCACAGAGAAATCCTCATAGAGGATCCGGATCCGTCATTTTCCGCCATTGTATCCTCTTTTTGTTGAACTCATGATTAACTGCTGGGAGAATCTGTAACTGAATAGTAAAGCAGAGGGGGAAGTTTTTGTCAAACTGGGAAGTCTCCGTTATTATAAAAAACACCAGGAAAATAGTGTAATTGTCCCTTACTTATCAGAAACCCTAGAAAATGCCGCAGCCATTCAAATCAAATCTAATCTCTGCTGTCTCCCGAGAAAACTCGCGCCACCACCTATCACCTACCACCGTTCGACGACATGCGCCGCCTGAGCTCCTCCGACCTCCTGCACTCCGGACGCCGTACCGCCACCATCACCTCCGCCACCATCGCTCTGACGTTATCGATTCTCACCATTATATCAACGTGTACCATCTTCACAATTTGCTGAAACAACAATAATCGAATACGCACTGATTAGTTTTTTAATTTGTTGTGGCTCAACTAATGGCTGCGTTAAAGAGCTATACCAGCGTGTTCTTGAGAGGCTCTGCTGTCCAGTTTCCCTGTGCCGATAGCTCCGCGAGGTTAAATCCGAATCATTTACTATCATTTTATAGCTGCTTGAATTATTTTCTACTACTCTGTTTTATGGTACTAACGGCATCGCAAAAAAAGATTGTCAGGTCCGCGTCACTAGAACTTAGAAATAATGGCTAGCTGATCAGAAAGATTTGTAGGGAATGTTCTACTCCTCGCTGAGCTTTCAGTAGGAAACAAAAAAAGTTAAACGTTTTGGTGCTAGTGACTAATTACAATGGATTCTTCTAATTTATCTAAGAAAGTTTGTATTTTTATTGATAATTCCCAAGTTTTTTGTTTTTGGGAGCGGACAATCTTTTGTACCCTCTATTGGGCCGTGTTTGGTTGTTGAGAAAATGGATGATACATCATAGGTGGCGATGGTCGCCTCTTCAAAACACTACAAAATCCTAAAACAATAGTGGTATTTGTAGGAAATTTTAGATCCAAGCCAGGTTATAAAGTGGAGGTTCCAAAATTATATCAAGTGATCACACACTTCATACCCAAGCAATGTGGATTTGTATTCCTTAAAATCCCCTTCACCGGATCACCGTGTATCCGCGATGCTCTTTTGGGTCCATCAGTCTTATTTATAGAGTCTGTCATTGTGAGATTGGGATGTGGACCTTTAATTTTGTAAAATGTGGAGTGGAATGAGCTCGCTTAGGTACCATGTAAAAATTTTAGATCTCACAAAGTTCTTGGGCAGAGGGTTCTCAATATTATATTAAGTGATCACCCATTCCGTATCCAAGCTTTGTCTGTGGAATTGTATTCCTTATTCCTTAATAGTGTTGTCTAATGTATTTGGCATTATAATTTTTACATGCGCGATGAACTTATTTCAACAACAACAACAACAAAAAAGGATGGGTTTTTCTTTCTTTTACTCCTGCTGTCCCGATTTGTTTGTACGGCTTAGGGAATCCAACTTATTGATGATCATCGAGATAGGACCTACAAGCTTGAATTTCCATGATGGCCTTCAACTAAAGTAGTAAAGTTAGATGTCGCATCAATCCAAGAGATGATGACAAAAGGGTTATCTCATGGGATTGCACTTTGGCTTAAAATGGATAAATAATTTAGGACATAAAAAGCGAAAAAATAAAAGTAGAGAAAGTGGACTAGCAATGTGGGGGCAGGGATTATGTGCATTTCCAAGATATTAAATAATTTACTTTATAGGTTAACCTCCACAAAGCTTTTATGTGTGATATGCGTGGCCCTAATGTTGATCTAGGATTTTCAATCAGTCACTTCATATACCTTTGGCTGATACCAAAAGTAAGCTGATATTTTGAAGTTCTATGATTGTCCTAGCGTTTAAGATGTTTTGTTGAACTAAATTATTAAGTTGGTTTGGTAACCATATTTCCAGTGTTCTAAAAGAAGGTCTAGAAGGCCGAGTACTCGCCGTCAAGTAGCTAGAAGGACCCTTGCCGACTAGCCTGACTAGACTGATTATCCCGAGTATCCCGACTAATTGCCCGACTAGGCGCCGAGTACTCGGCCCTGGAAGCTAGAAGGTGCCCGGCCGCCCTGGGAGCGCCTAGCGAGTTTTAGAACCTTGCATGATATTTCATCGCAACAACAACAATAACAGAACTCTTCTAGTCCCCAATCGATAACGATATTCTATAATATTTAATATTTTAAGTTCCTCTTAAGATGTAGACAAAGTTAACAACAATTAAGTAATCTGGTACCTACTTGATTACGATTGAATTTGTCAATGCTTGTATATTACCATTTCCCTTATCACCCCCGTCCTCCACCACCACTAATCCACCACCACCATGCCACCACTACTACTCCATCGTCGCAGCCACCATCTCTGTTGGGCCTTCGTCTGGCTCTAAGCGGCCTGATTGGGGGTTTCTTCAGTGATTGCCTTCTCTTTACCCTGTTCTATGGGATTCTGCGTTGGGGACTTGAATTTGCTATCGGAAGATTTGGTTGCGAAGATTCTGTGGAGGCTTCTTGCAAAATGCCTTCTTCGATCCAAGTGCGTCTGCAAAAACTGGTACATTCTCATCCAAAATCCTATCTTCATATCCATCCACCATAGTCGCGCCACCTCTATCGCCTCAGCAAAGCACCGACTGCCTCCTCGTTAAGCTTTCTCCCCGACCGACGAAACCCGAGCCTGTTGTTGTTTTCTTATACGGACCAAATTTTCCACGATATTTTTCTAATTACAAATATGCCTTTTTAAGTTTCCATATTTTACATCTTTTGGTTTGAAATAATGATGTGCTTCGATTTTCTACAAAAATGTGCACTCAATTGGCGATTGTTTCAGAAAAGCAAGGAAATAGACAATTATATTGGCCAAGAGCAACAATTATTGCTTTCAATGGGTTAAAACTAATGACGTATAGGTACTTGATTAGTAAAACAACTTAGCATAGCTAGTAGGAAGGTTTTACTTGTAGGACTTAGCATTGTGATTTTTGACATGTACAAAGCGACTTTTATCCATCGACTTTAGAAATCGTGAGGGCTCAAGTTCCTCTATCCCCAAAAGTTCGTTTGACTCCTTAATTTTTTATTGTATATTGCTTGGTTTGCCGTTGCAAATTGGTTATCTTTCTTATTCACTCAAGTCTCGGTTCTTTCACAAACATATTTGAGGGAAGTGCTTCTTTTATCAAGAGTTGTGTGATATGTTATATTCAATATGCACATAAATTAGCATCTTTGAGCAAGGAATGCCATTTTGAACAATTCATGGTACATATTGTAAAAGCCTGGATTAGAATTTTTTTTTTAAATTTTGAAAAATACAAGCGATCCCAAGGCCTGGATTAGATTTTTGTACAAGCCTTTTGTTCTTTTAGTTGACAGGGCCCCAACCATCTTGTTAAATCATAATGATGCACCGGGGATGGTCAGGATAGCTCAGCTGGTGGAGCAGAGTACTGAAATGATCCACCTCTAACCATTACGTCCTCAGTCCTGACACACTATCAATTTGTATGAGTAGTGGTTTGATAAACGTTTTGACATGGTTAAACTTAAATATTTATTTATTTTACTTGAGTGATAGGTTTGATATTTAATAGGAGATTGAGTCTCCATTGCTTATCGAAAAAAGATGGAGAAAAGAATAGACATTGACTCTCTAGTGATGACTTTATTTCAAAATCCCGATTTGGAACTCAGTGTTCGTTGTTCCTCATTACAAAGGTATCGTTCAGATCTGTACTCTGTTGGTGGGTTTGTTTTATATCCTCTAGAAACAAGATCATGGTTCATGCTTCTTATGGCCACTTTACAACAAGTGTTAAAGGAAATATGCATCTGATGCTTAATTGAAGATGAAGCAAAGACAGAACAAAATTAAGGAAACAACTTTCTTGTGTGTGTGCATGTGTGCGCGCACGCATGTTGTCGGGTAAGAAAGCAATGCTCATGAAAGTTTTTTGTTGCGGTAATGTATAGACTATCAGGTGTATGTATATAGCAACACGAAGGGTATGCTGCCATGCCCCAAGTGTATAACCAAGGACAGAGATCATCTTAATCTTGCAAAATGGGGGAACCAATGCATCACACTGGAACTGATAAAAGCAGTCACCAAAATTGCACCAATCGAGGCATAGTCACAGGATTCTTAACCAAGAAATAGCACCTCTGTACAACACAACAAACAACTCCTTGCTAGCCAACCCCCTTGTGTTAGTCCTAGACTAAGAAGAACATACACGTCTATCGGCCTCACGTATCCGTGTCCAACACGTTGGATACGGACACGACAAGACACTCTCCGGACACTGTCAAACACGCCTAAACATGTCTAATATTTCTGTTACATTTGTTTTATGGGACACGTTGTGGACACTGTAGAACAAGTAGAGGACACTCTTTGAACACGTGAATGGCACATTAGGAGGTCAAAATATAATGTTTAAAACTTGGTCCAGAGTTCAAAATTTCCGCTGATGGTTAGTTCATGACTATTTACACAGTAACTATTGCTTCAAATCTTCATAATGGTTTTACTTTTGTGGGTTTTTATCTTCATTTGATAGAAGGATGTTTTTATTTTTCATAATAAATTCATATGATACCTCTATAATGCAAAAATATAGATTTGATTTGGCGTGTCGCCAATGTGTCCGTGTCCTAACTTCTGAAGAAATAACGTGTCCGTGTCCCGTGTCCGTATCCGTGCTTCTTAGGTCCTAGACCTCAGCAGTTGTGAAAAGATAAATGGATGTCACTCACTCCTGTTGGGTTGACTTCGAAACAAAATCTTAACATTTTCTCGACTGGTAATTAATTTTTGAGTTTGAAACGTTTCTTTGTTGTGCATTTTTTGGATAGTGAAAAAGTTTTAGGTCCGTTTACCTGTCAAAGATTAGCTACTGGCAATCTGAAGCTGAAATTTGTTACTCTTTTGCTGCAATTATTTCAAGAAAATGTGCAATACTAATGGAAATTTCGCTTGGTTCTATGCAGGAGGAAAGCAAAATGGAGGTCTCCACGAGCGGCCATAACCCCTACTTTTGAACCTATGCGTAGCTTTGAAGTTAAAAATCGGTAACCTTTTATGACATAATTATTCATATTTAGTATAGGATTAGGACTATACTGGCTATGAGTTGACTGGTTTATCCTATTCCTTTCTGCAAGACAAGGAAGGGTTGGATTGTTTCATTTTCTTGTGCATTCACCACTGGTAACCTATTCATCCATTATGAATCTATGATATAGCATTTTGAACTGCTCATTTTGTTTCAATTTTTATACGATGATGGTGCATTTACAGCCCTTTCTTTAAAAATCTGCGTTCCACAGAGGATTGAGTCCATATGAAACTACATTGAAATCTTTTTGGAAATTACTTCTCGGATATTCACCAAAATAAATCCTGTCTTTCTGTTTAAACCAATTTGAAAACTTTTATAGTGTCTTACCAAAGTGTTATAAAATTCTTTGGCAGTGGTAATTGGTAATATAAACTTTCAGATAGAAGACAACACCCTCCTGCTTATGTCACATTCCCTGGCTCCGAGTCTCAACTCTCAAGTATGAGTCTCCGGCTCTCTTTCTATTACCTATCTTGCATTTGATGTAGTATTTTTTACTAGAAAAATTGGCATTGAAGTACAAGATTAGTCCAAGAGATGGTTATATGCTCTTTTTTACGTACACAGGACATCGGTAGAGGACATAAAGTCTCTGAGATTGATAACTGCAATCAAAACTCCATATTTACCAGATGGCAGATTCGATCTTGAAGCCTATGATGCATTGGTGAACATGCAGATAGAACATGGGGCAGAAGCTGTGATTGTGGGTGGCACAACTGGTGAAGGTCAATTGATGAGCTGGGATGAGCACATAATGCTTATTGGTCACACAGTGAACTGTTTTGGTGGATCAATCAAGGTTATTGGAAACACTGGAAGTAACTCTACAAGGGAAGCAGTCCACGCTACTGAGCAAGGTTTTGCAGTCGGAATGCATGCTGCTCTCCACATCAACCCTTACTACGGGAAAACCTCTTTGGAGGGTTTGGTTTCTCACTTTGAAAGTGTACTGCCTATGGGCCCCACAATTATATATAACGTGCCCTCACGAACTGGGCAAGATATTCCTCCCCCTGTAATTCACACCCTGGCACAAAGGGCCAACTTGGCGGGTGTGAAAGAGTGTGTTGGAAATGACCGGGTGGAAAGTTATACGAAAAAAGGAATTGTGGTTTGGAGCGGGAATGATGATGAATGTCATGACTCTAGATGGAGCCATGGCGCTGTCGGAGTTATTTCTGTTACCAGCAATTTGGTTCCAGGTTTGATGCATGAGCTTATGTTTGGGGGGAAGAACCCTTCTCTGAATGCAAAGGTTATGCCTTTAATTAAGTGGCTTTTCGAAGAGCCTAATCCCATTGGCCTTAACACGGCGTTGGCTCAGCTTGGGGTTGTGAAGCCCATTTTCCGGCTGCCTTATGTACCGCTTTGTTTGGAAAAAAGAGAGGAATTTGTGAAGCTTGTCAAGGAAATCGGGAGGGAGAATTTTGTAGGAGAGTGCGATGTTCAGGTTCTAGATGAAGATGACTTTCGTTTGGTGAACCGATATTAGTTTGAGGTCAGTTTGGTATTTTATTTCTCTTTTTCGGGATTTATTCGCTTTAGACTGTGAGTTGTGTTTCGTAACTTCCTAGTAAGTTATCGAGGATAGAATTTGTCGTAAATTTAATGCACTATGGTTTTCTTATGATCCCTTGAAAATAAAGCATGGCGTATTTTTTTGGCATATTTGATCTGCATGTTTTATTTATTTATTTATTTATTTATCAGACGCAGGTTTTATTTGAAATTACCTTATTTTTCTCCGTGTTTGCACATAAGCATGGGTGGGTCTACTATCAATTCAGAGGGTTCAAGCGAGCTCTCTGGGTTAAAAAAATACATTATTCCATCCGTCCTGATTGTTGTCCACTTTCCCCTCTTTTTTTGATGTCCCAAAATCTGTCCAATTTAAAAAGTCAATGTACAATATGATATGAAATTCCATTTCCACCCTTTAGCCTTGGGATTGATATGATAACTCCCAGCAAGTTCAAATTTAAAGAAATCCACTTTTTAGGAGTTATCTTTACTCGCTCAAAGTTCCCAGTGTAATTTCAAACATTGGCAGGCAATGGCCCAAATTTGGAGCCAAAAAAAACATTGGCAAACTCCCCAATTTGGAGCCAAAAAAAACTTTCTAGAATAAGCTCCAAATTTCTGAAGTACTAAAGTACTAAATTCGGGACGGAGGGAGTATTAATTATTATTATTATTATTATTTATGTATAATTTGATTTCTTCTTTAGTATTTGTCATTTGTGGGCACTGGATACCTCATATAGAGCCAAAGCAAAAGTTAATGATTTTTGCACACTATTTTTTTTTTTATATAAATGCACTCCAAAATTTGTCCCTTTGGGTTACGCACAACACAAGCATTAAAGGCCAAATTTTAGAGTGCATCTATACAAAAGTGGAATGCAAAAATCATTTTTCATGAATAAAATTCAGATCAAATTTGTGAATAACTAATGGTATAGTCTAACAAAACCAAATTAAATGCAGCCTAATAAATTTTGCACAGAAATATCTTTGGTTTATTAGAAATAAACGAAATCAGATTTTACCTGTGTATCAAACTTTTTGTTATCTAGTCTTGTACTCCCTCATTCCATTTTTTTTTCTATATTTGGTAATTTATAATAACTTTTATAATTTTAAATACTTTGTTCAATAAAACTAAGTGAGATCTAGTATCAAATAAGATCCATATTGCATATACAAATTATTATAAATTAAAAAATATACTCCAGTAGATAATTTTACAAGAGGTGTGAAAAGTATTTTTTGGACATCTTTTTTGGGACTGCTAAATTCAAATCCTAATGTCGCCCCTGTGCATAAGCTACATGGGTCATAATTTATTTTGAATTTGATAGGAGTGTTTGACAGAAATGTGCAAATTGTATTTGTAACAAGAGTAGTGTTTGAGAGACATATGTAGAATACATTTTGTAGGTTCTTTTGTTAATGAAAATGGAAAAGTGGAACACAAAAGGAGAATGCAAAAATGAGAACGTGGAGAGCTCCTTTACACCTCTTTTTGGCTTTTGTTCTCTATCAATGAAAAACCAAAACTCATTTTGGTAGAATGGATTATTGGTGACGGCCGCCAAATACCCAAAAGGTGAAAAGCCAAAAACGAGAATGTGAAAAATAGAATGGAGCATTCAAGAAGTATTGCAAGAATCCAAATTACCTCAACTCTGCACAACAATTCCAACATCAAACTCTCCCTGCCCAATGTGTCGAGCTGGTGCATGATCTTGAATATGCTCCCCTAGCTAGCACAAGCCATGGAAGTTGCATACTCCCCTGTGATTGCAAGCTTACATACTCCACCTCTATCGCCATAGCCTCGTGATTAATATCAACTGGAATGGGATGGCCAAGCATTTTCTTCATCTTATACAGGTTCTTTCCTGTGCCATACATGGTACATGGTTCCTACTAGGGGTGACAAGAAAACCGAAAAAACTGCTAAACTGAACCGACCGGACCGAACCGATCTATTTGGATTGGATCCGTGGTCTAATGGATTGGTTTTGGTTTAAAAAAAAAAAATAGCACCATGTATTATGGTTCGGTCCTTGGTTTCATATTTACAAATCGTGTTTCGAACTGAACCGGACCGTTTACTCACTGCTACATATATACAAACCGTGGTCCTTGGTACTGTTTGGGTACTGTTTTGGGATGCGGGATGCAAATGCTGCACCATATTATTTTATACTAATTGGTTTTGTTAACGTGTGCCTAATGGACACACAATAAGCACACAAACAAACAAAAAACACGCACTCCAATACAACTTTTACACTTTTCAATATATTCCTATACACTTTTCACACATTTCAGTATAATTTTTCAGCTTTAACGTGTGCCTATTGGGCACACGTTAGCATTTTCCAATAGCTATTTTAGTTTGCTGGCTTCCTGATCAAGTTGTAGGTTGGTTTAATGGTGGTGATTTGTGGACAAAATTCGTTTTTAATATTAACGAAAGTGTTGCAATGTTATGCAGTTTATCTTTATTAGCAATTTTAATAGGGGAGTGATTTCTACACCCCTCAAATTGATAGCCACACCCCTTTTTTGTCTTTTAGTGAAGTTTTTATGTGTAAAATCTTCACTAAAAGACAAGAAAGGGGTGTGGATATCAATTTGGGGGGTGTGAATATCAATTACCTTTTAATAAACTTGGTATGTTATTCATGTTTTTAACATGGTTTAGAACTGGAAACCGAACTAAACCGGACTGGTATGATGGTTTGGTTCCATATGTCTAATAGCCTGGTTATGGTTCTCAATTTTTTAGAACCATTAGATATGATTCAGTTTTCGGGTTTCTACAAAACCGGTCCAATCCGAATAGGCACACCTACCCAAGGTTGCTGAGGTGGATTCTCTTAAGCGGAAAATCTAGCACACAAATCAGATTTATGGCATCTGAGCTAATGACTAGAAATCCGCTAACCTAGGCCTTTAAAACATGCACTTTTTGCTATAATTTTTTTTATAAAAGAAATCACAAATAAATAGCTTGATTGTCAAGCTATCAAGCTATTTATTTGTCATTTTGTATAATTTTTTTATAGGAAAAAGTGCATATTTTTAAAGGCCTAAGTTTACGGTCCGGACATTTATTTAGGGACGGAGGGATTATGTAACTACTAACTGTACATACTTAAACAAAAAAAAACCGTACAAGTCATCCTCTCATAATACATCACATAAAAAGGCGTGAATACAAAAATCAAACCAATTTTAAAACAAAACCTCTCTTGTGGACACCCCTAAAAGTAACACCAAATCCAAAGTGGAGGAGTTTTTTGGCTTTGTTCGGATAGCCTTCACAAAGCTTTTCAAAAATAAGCCCTTCAAACAAGTTTAAAAAATTGACTTTTCCAAGTCTGGCCCACTTTCTTTTCCCAAGTTTAGACCTAAACAGAGAAGAAGGAGAGAGAAGCAGAGCGTCCCACCAGCACAACCTATCCCACCAAAAATCCAGTTACCCTTCCCCTTTCGTTTGAATACAGAAGACAGAGGAAGGTGAGAAGAAGATGACGAAGATCGCCACCACCGGCGACGACCACCACACCATCATCGCGTACCACACCGACGAAGAAGAAGCTTCCAGTTCCGGCGAGGAGGCCTCCGTCTTCAACTCCGTCAAGCTTCGAATCACGCGAACGGTTCGAACCATACACAATGAAGGTCTCTCTCTCCCTCTCTCTCTCTCTCCCTCTTCTCGTTTCAATTAGTTATGCACAAAAATTTGGGTTCAATTTCAGAAAACCGTATAAACAAGTTGTTGGGGTTAAAAAAACCCTAATTCGAAAATTCTTGGTGATTCATTGCAGTGATGCTAGATTGAGTTGTTGGGGTTACAAAAAAAAACCCTAATTTGAAAATTCTGGGTGATTCATTGCCGTGCACAAAAAAAAAATTCATTGCAGTGATGCTTTGATAATTTAATTTGTTAACTCTTAATTTGACAAAACTAGTTCCTGATACGTTAGCAGCAGTATAATTCCAATCTTGCAGCATATG
This sequence comes from Vaccinium myrtillus, assembly GCA_016920895.1. Classification (NCBI taxonomy): domain Eukaryota; kingdom Viridiplantae; phylum Streptophyta; class Magnoliopsida; order Ericales; family Ericaceae; genus Vaccinium; species Vaccinium myrtillus. Next base: position 29,426,863 of record CM029278.1, on the reverse strand, counting down.
TAGTTGTGTTTATGCAAGAGTACAACACAAGCTTGCAGCGGTATAATACGGTAAAACTGTGTTGTAGTTGACTCTTTCATTTTGAAATTTTTAATACTAGCCAAAGTTATGTATTAGATTTGTTGGTTTGCTGAAGGTTTGCTAGTTGCTCATCAACTCTATGTGAAGCTATGTTCAATCTGATGTCATTTTGTGTTTGACTAGACTTTATGGTACATGGATCTTTCAATATGTTTTAAAATACCCATATGGATCTTTCAATAGATTTTGGTATTTATATTGGTTGTATAACTTGCAGATTATGATATTTGGGTCAGTCACAGAAGATGAACTCAAGTCCTTGCAGAGGCAGCCCCCAAAGACTGATATTTGGGTCATGCTGGAGGCCTTTCTTGCAAGATTACAAGCCATCAATCATTCCCATGAGGATTTCAAGTCTTATTCGATCGCAGCTCTTGCAAAGCATAAACGAAGCAAACAATAATCTTGGGACATATTTTTAGGATTAGTTTACTGGAAAACAGATATTTTTGATATTTTGGTGTATCACTTGGTGTAAAGAATGAGAAGGCTTGTCTTGTACCTTGACTTGTATTCTGTACCTTTTTTTAAGGAAATTGAATGTTGTGCAGAAATGTATTAAGTTATTTAGTGAATGTTGTGCAGAAATATGACAATATCAGGCTTGAATCCTTCCTGTTGCATCCAAACTCATGGACCTCAAATCCTGTTCAAGCCATCCATTTGATGTTTCCTCTCCATTCAGCCATAGAAAACTGGATTAATCCAACAGATTGCATAGTTGTATGGTTATTAGTAGCTTAATTTTTGTTATGGCTTACGAGTTGACTGTCTAATGAGACGCTAAGGCGTCGGGTACACAAGAAAATGGGGAAATGTTGCCCAAATTTTTCCGAAACTAGTACTTAAAACACAATTGCAGCACCCAAGACCTTTTTCTGCAGTTACACAAACAATTTCAGCAACCCAAAACCCAAAAATATGCTACATGCAATTTCAGCAAGCAAACAAAACTCAGTTTCAGCATCGAAAAAGTTTTGTTGCACTGTTACAACAGTTCAAAACATGGTTTTCTGCACTTGGTCTTAGGCACTGCTATATCACAGTTTTCACACATTGAAATACAGACGGATACAGAATTTCTAAACAAAGGGAAGCGGGCACAGATATGGATTAAGAAAAGGGACACGGACACGGTTATGGATTAACAAAAGGACACAGACACGGATACAATATTTATAAACAAATGGACACGGATACGGATTTGGAATTCTTTTTCAGTCCCACTTGGACAAATAAGTGAAGGGCAGGACTCATATGAACACAAACCAAACAGAAGCATTTCATTTCTGCTTGACAACTAGTTACCTACAATAACATCAGGTGCTCTGTAATGCCTTGTGGAAACAATCGACCTATGGTTCTGATAATGAAATGCAGTACTACCAAAATCAATCAGCTGAATGGCACTTGACTTTGGCAAGCACCTGAAATGTGTTTCATCTGAAGCCATCCTCTGTACCATTATCCAAAATAAGTTCATATGATATCACAACAGAGCCTAATACGCAACTATAAAATTGCACGATCTTCTGTATTGTGATAAAAGAAGGAAGCAATGGAAGAACTCTCAATAAGCTAACACTTTTCTTTTCTCCCCATGGAAACTGATTTAGATGTAATAGAAGTTAAATGGGACGAAACTTACAATTCTTAGTGCAAACTAAAAGGTCCGACGTAGTACTAATTAATGCGATCAAACACACAAATCCTACTAATAAAAATCAATATGCTTCCCACATTTCCATAGCTATTTGGTCCCGCCTATTCCCCATCATTTGCACACTGACGAGACGTGTTGACATGCTCTACTTGACCCGCATCACCATCATCATCATCACCATCACTATCTCCCTCCCATTCGCCTTCTGAATCATAATCATCAAAAAATTCATCTCTCCCGTGATGGATTACGATCATATTGTGAACAACACAACACGCCGTAACTATGAATGGCTGTTTTGCTGGGCTATAAGATGGCATTGACTTCAGTATTGGAAACCTTGCTTTCAACACCCCAATGCATCTTTCGATTACATTCCTCAATGACGAGTGCTTGTAGTTGAATAGCTCCATTGGCGATGCAAATACTGTATTAACCCCATTCCATTCGTCCCTGTGATATCTTTGTCCTTTATATGGAGCCAGATATCCTAGCATGTTGGTGTATGCAGAATCGACGACATAGTACTTATCTGAACCATAAATAAAACAAGTGAGTATAGTATAATTCCTAGGGATAAAAGGAAACAATGTTTAGACATTAACGAAATGTTTAGGTTTACTTACTAACTGGTGGGTGTGGGAACATAAAGGCAGGATTCGTCACTGCTGCTAAGAAAACACGGCCGTCGTGAGCGCTACCTTCCCAACCTGGATACACAAATGTGAACTTCATGTCGAATGAACACACAACCATTACATTCTGTGTTTTCGTGCCTTTTCTTCCACGAAACGCAGTTTCCATTTCATTCGGTACCACAGCTTGTATGTGGGTTCCATCTATCGCACCAACACAGTCCTATAAAAATGGTTAAAGACCCAAAATATAGCGTGAACACAACCATAACGTTAAGCATTCAAAGTGAGGAGGAAAAGATTGGAGGTACTAGCAAGGCTGAAAATCGAAGCAACTTACTTTGAACCATGGATAGTATCTCTCGTCGTGGAGAATTTCCGGAGGCGTTTCTTCAAGATTTGGTGGTTTAATTATGTAGGGTGCTAGACTGCAAATAGCACGACGCATCAAGTTGAAGTGGTCGCTTATAGTAGATGTAGAATGCTGGAACTTGTCAGCGGCAAGTCTGTGACGTTCACTGTGTCCGCAAATGTACAAGAACATAGCCAAAGACTCTTCGACAGATACCTTCTTATGATCCCATTCAATCTGGCCTCTTTGAATTAGCTCTTTCACCAAGGCTCTAAATGTATGTTTGTCCACACGTAGAACATCCTTTATTGTACGGGGATGTCCTTTCAACAAGAATGTGACATATTCTTGACCAGACATTTTAGAAGTTCGTTGAGGCATTTTTCCATTCTCCTCCAACATTTCTAGTGCTTCGAGGTCCATGAAATCGTCCTCGTCACTACTAAGAACGCCAGGAAATTCATGCCCTGGAATTTCGTTTGACGACATGCTGATTTTTCTTCGTCCTTTGGCAATTTGTTTCTGAAAAAAAAAATTCATTGACAAATGTTTAGTTATTGGGGAAAACGAAAATGAAGCAAAGCATGATTGTTATTACCAAATTCATATTTATTTACTCGTTTCCTTAGCCAACTCAACTAAAAAAAAAACACACACACACACACATTTATGCTATGCTATCCCACAAAGAGGCTGCCATCCAAGCCCTCCGTCTCTTCCTCCAACCCAAAGGTAGAAAGAACCCGTTAAATCAGCAATGACTTCCACCTATTTTTCCATGGATTATTGTCCTATTCAACACATCATCAACGCATCAGTTTTCTTGACATTCCTCCAAGAGGTAATGTAGGACCTAATATCAGAGTATAGTAGCCATGATCCTCCAAAGTGTTGTGTTACCAAGGTTATACTTGGATTTATAATCCTATGGATATTAAATACTAGATCAGAAACATTCCGAATAAACACAGGAGATGTGATGCCCATAGGTTTACATCTAATTTCATAGATAGACAAAAACATTGCATCTACATGTAGAGGTTAATACACAAACACAAGAAAGACATTTGCCAAGCCATGCTGCTGATCCTGCTACAACCTCAGCTATAATAAAACAAAGCCATTGCCTCATGAAATAAAATCACATCTTCAAATAAACAGCATATATAGCAAGGGAGATATTAACCAGGTCATCTTTCTCCAAAGGTTCCTGATCAATTATGTCACAGGGGTACATACACGTATAAACAACCATACATAAGGTTCAGCAACTGTGATCAGAATGAACCTTAGGTTTGACTGTCGGACTGTCATTCATTACACATGACAAAATATATTATCCAGTACTCACGTGAGTTCATTTCTAACTCTTAATTCTTATACTATTAGCATTTAGCACATAGACAAGGCAAAGTCAAACACAAAGCACTACTAACACAGATTTTTTGTTCCACTGCCCAGAACAACCCAACACAATGGAGGAATAGAGATCAAAGTAAAAAAAAAAAAAAAAAAGGGGGAGGCCTACACGATACGAACAAACAAAACCAGCTTAAAGCATCACAGGTTATTTCCCCCACCTCCAACACAGAGTTAAAGCTGCTTGAGCAATTATTCTAATCCACGTACGTAGTTTATATGAATCAAAAAACAAGAAGACAGAATTCGATGAGACAAAATGAAATGCTTCATACAACCAAAGCAGATTCAAAGCTGTAGATCCAGAACCAAGAAGTTACTACTACAAGTACTGCACCAGATTCGCATAAAGTACCATACAACCAAAGTTTGATCATCACAAATCATTACAAATTACTACTCCAAATCAAGTTGAACAGAAATATTACATATAGGTAACTACTACAAAGTTAGTACATATGAAGTTTTCGTTCATAAATTAGAAACACCCCATCCACCAACACCATTTTTCGCCCCAACCATGTCAGTCATTTTAATCGGTTCACCCAACCAATCCTCTGATCCGGCTCTAGCTTCATGAACCCTTGCCTCACCACAGGTAAACCTTGATTTATAATACTGATCCTCGTCTACCCAAGCTCGTATTTCGTTAAGGGCATCAACACAAGTGTCGATAGAAACATCCTGGAGCCGTGCATTTAGTAGCGAGTCAAAGTACTCTGCTTTTTTTTTGTTTTCTGAAAACTACCATATGCTTCATCTCTGTGGTCAATCTTGACGGACTTACTACTAGTTCCACCGCTTCCCTCTGACTTTCTCTTCCCTCGCGAATCCATTGACATAACATCAGCCTTTCGTATGGACTTTGCTTCCCTCATCATTGCGCGCTCACCTTCTACCGTGGGCCGCCCTAGGGTGCTGGGATATTGGGCGAATGCACCCGTGGCCAACGAGCCTTCTAAAAGCTCTTGCAATAGGTCAAAATGGTCAAGGCCTTTGCGACGAAATTTCGCGGCATCCTTATGTCCCTACAAGGAATGGAAGTGGACGAAATTAGACTATTGTAAGGGCCAAGGGTGGCAGCAAATGTAATCTAGTTAATGGTTCACTAAGGTGGACATACCTGCACATACTCTTGCCACACATGTTCTGGTGCAGTGACAGTCTGTGTTGCCTCATCCCAACCCAATCCAGTTGCTCTCAACCGGAGGTCCTCGAAGACCCTATATTCGTGTTTTAAACGAGTGAATTTTTTCTTTCAACTGTTGTAGGCTATAACCAATTCTGTTTGTCCTCCTCTCAAACTCCGCATGAATGGCCGCCCATTGGTGCTTATTGAAAGTTCGATTTGTTTTTGAGTTAGTTGCTCCTTCTTTCCTAGCCTCATCAAGCATTACTTCGATGAATGTTTGCGTGATTGGATAAGTCCACAGATCAGAAAAGATTTGTGTAGGTTCCATTTTAGGCTGACATGTGGGAAACAAATATAAACACAGGTTACACATAACAACAATTTGTCCTTTGCATCCAAACTCATGAAATTAGGATACATATGCAGCCACTTCTACGGGAAAATTGAAAGACAAAGACAGTACAACCCCAATAAAAACAATAGAGACGTGTAGACATACCTCTTGAACGTTGTTTTCACCCACAACAGAGTTTGCTGAGGAGGTGGGAGAAGCGTGTCGTTTCCTCTTTTTCGTAGGGGTTGTCAGTTGTTTCTTTGTCAAAGTTGTCGGTTGTTTCTTCACTGGTGAAGGGTCTTGGGCTGATAATGCAAGAACAAATGTTCAACAAGTAGAAAAGTACAAGCATGGTAGGTCTAACATGTTTGCTATCTAACTCCTACGCAAAAACACTAGGGACTTTTTTTACCCCTTTTTCTGAAAGATTTTTAAGCAAAAACAGACCCACAAGAGACATCATCAAGCCATCTATCAATGCAGCTGAAACCCTAACTCAAATCAGCAAACAAACCACTACAGAAACAGAGAAGCGAAGGTTCATTGCAGAAGATGGTCTTAAAATATTTAAGGGATGATTTATGCGTACAATCTGGTTAAAAACTCAAAATAGATTCTACTGAGAAAGGGAGAAAATTAACAAAAAAATTACATGTACATTTCAGTCGTGCATACCTCTATTTCTTCTAATTTTCGTTGCTCTCAGAACCCACTTCCCACACCTTATGGAATCCGTGGTGTCCTCCGTTTTGGATGTTAATTTTGGAAATGGTTTAGCCAGACTCATCCATCTGTGCATTTTATAGGACCAGAAAGAGCCCTCCTCGCGTAAGCTGTGTTCAACGTAGGCTGTGATGGGCTCGAATTAGGGCACAGAGATTCGGCAGTGAGAGGCTGTCTGAACATGTGAGATTCGGAGAGAGAGGGATAGATTCGCGTCGAACCAGTGAGATTCGCGGGGAGAGAGAGAGAGAGAGAGCTGTGGCGATGGAGAAAGACAGAGACAGATTCGCTGAGACTCTCAGAGCATGAGCTGTTCTGAAAAACGATGGAGAAAAGAGTGGGTCGTTGAGAAGAGTAATGAAGGAGAAGAAGAAAGTAAACGTTAGAAATGGGACCCACAAGTACTACTAGAGTATGTACCCGATCACAATAACCTTTTTCAGAAAAAAAAATTTATTCTTGAGTACATATCCGAACAAGGCCTTTACTTCTTCAGTAAGTTCTTTTCACAAATTTACCCAAAAAAAAAAAAAAAAGTTCTTTTCACAAACGTGAAAACTGCCAAAAGAGCCGTCGTTTTCCTACCTTTACCAAATTACCTCAAGAGTGTTGAAAGGATTAGGGAGTGATGAGAGAGAGATGGTCCACGTTCCCTAACCAGTTTTGGATTCATCAGATGACGCCTACCAGGTAATTACAAAACCTCCATCCCACAATTTGCATTTTTCAATATATATTTATATATTTGTATATTTGTGTGTTTATATACACACACATATGTATATGTATGCGTATATTGTATTCACATGGTTTTTCTGTCAGGATCCGTCTTCCTCCTTTTCCTCTATCAGTGTTAAAAACCCTATCCCACTAGATTACAGTGATGTATGTACACACCATAAAATATGGGACTACGTTTAGGCTTCGGTATGGGGTTCAGGAACGGAGCAATGTATTCTGGTGGGCCACCATAAACCCGTTAAAAACCATATCTGGTGTGTACATACATCACTGTAATCTAGTGGAAGGCCGACTTAGGGTTTTCAACGGGTTTGAAATCACTCAGGTGCTGTTTAGCTCTTTGGAGCAGCCCATGCTTTGGCTTTAAATGGGGCCATTGCCAGTGGACTCTGGTGTGTGCAAGTTGGCATGGACACCTGGTTATCAAAAGAAAAAAAAAAAGATATGCAGGCCCTTTCAGAAGTCAAAAATTAAATATCTATCACATATAAAACCTAAATGGGTCAAGATGTAGTGGAAAATAGTTCTTTCAGGATCTAATGAGGGATCCCTTATTTTGTTAAAATGCAGACCTCTCATTTTTCAAATGAATTTTGATGATCCGAACTGTTCAATGTGTTTAAAACGTGTTTTTAAGGGTCCACTAAAGGATTCACAAAAAAAAAAATGACCGAGAAGGGCTTGATCCGAGCATTTTTCATACACCCTTAAAAACACACACACCCCAAACTTCCTTTCCACACCCTTAAAATATTTATATTTGAATTAATAAATAAATGTATATGCACACACACACCCCAAACTTCCTTTCCACACCCTTAAAATGCGGACTCCGTCCACTCCTTCACTTTCTCGATCAAATTTTCATGATCCGAACTGTCCAATATGTTTAAAAGGTATTTTTAAGGGTGTCTACGGGAAATCAGAAAAAAAAAGGACCGGGAAGGTCTTGATTTGAGCAGTTTTTGATAAAAACTGTTACTTGATCGGGAAAGTGAAGGTGTGTGCAGTGGCGTAGCCAGAAACTTGGGTCAGTGAGGGCACAATTCATAAACTCCAGTACTTTTGCTGTGAAAAAAAAATCTCTTCTTAAAGAATTTCTAACATGTCCTAATTTTCATTAAAAATGAGTCTCCCTTCACTTACATTTTGTGGACAAATGTACCTCTTAGCTTATTTGGTTGTACTTCTTGGCTTCCAAGGGGAGGTCTGGGGTTCGAGACAGTGGAGGTCTGGGGTTCGTAAACATGTAGTTTCGAGGCAAAAATTCAGTGAATTGAGACTTGTTTGTGAGTAATAATATTCAGTGGCTCTGGGGCGATGGCGATGCCCTAACTCTCTTGTCATCACTTTTTTTTATGGGCCTTCGTCACATATTCAAGTTAAACCAATATATTTAGTCTTGAGTCCAACATAAATATGCACATGAAAATTACATTATAACACAAAGTAATGACTCCCCAAGAGCACTAATTAGTTTTTTTGTAAGTATAAAAAAAAAATGTTCCAATTTATATTTTCCTCCAAAAATGCAAAAATGCAAAAAAAAACCCTCCTCAAAAATCTTGTGTGGGCACAGGCCCACACTGGTTTCCATGTGGCTCCGCCATTGGGGGTGTGTGTGTGTGTGTGTGTGTGTGTGTACTCCGCCACTGGGTGTGTGTGTGTGTGTGTAAACACTGTCCGGTTCCTATGAGGGATCCCTTACTTTGCTACAGTGCTGACCTCCCCTCTTCTGATAAAATTTTGGTGACCCAAACCATTCAATGTGTTTAAAATATGTTTTTAAGGGTTCTCGCGAGGAATTAACAAAAAAAGATGACCGGTTAAAACATGTTTTAAACACATTGAACGATTCGAATCATCAACATATGACCGGGAGAGGGGATGTCCGCACCATAGCAAACTAAGGGATCCCTTACTTGATCCTCCGTGTGTGCTTTGGTGAGCATGAATAGAAAGATGCTATGGTTTTTTTCTCATAGAATATTATTCACACCTTAAAATGCGAACTTCATCAGCTCCTTCACTTTCTCGATCAAATTTTGATTCGAACCGTCCAATATGTTTAAAAGGTATTTTTAAGGGTGTCTACGAGAAATCAACAACAACAACAACAAAAAAAAGGACTGGGAAGGGCTTGATCTGAGCAGTTTTTGATAAAAACTGTTACTTGATCGGGAAAGTGAAGAGGTGTGTGTGTGCGTGTGTGTAAACACAGTCTGGTTCCTATGAAGGATCTCTTACTTTGCTACGGTGCTGACCTCCCCGCTTCTGATAAAATTTTGGTGATCCAAACCATTCAATGCATTTAGAATATGTTTTTTTAGGGTTTTTACGAGGAATCAATAAAAAAAAAGATGACTGGTTAAAACATGTTTTAAACACATTGAACGATTTGAATCATCAACATACGACCGGGAGAGGGGATGTCCGCATCATAGCAAAGTAAGGGATCCCTTACTTGATCCTCTGTGTGTGCTTTGGAGAGCATGAATAGAAAGATGCTATGGTTTTTTTCTCAGAGAATATTATTCACTAGATTTCATGCTTGAATTTCAAACTATATGTAGGGAAAACTTAAAAATTCAACCACCGCGTGAATATGTGAATTCTAGGTTCTAAGTTCTGCCCCCCTCTCTTTGCAAATCCTAGCTCTGTCCCTGATGGGGATAGATAATAAAGACTATGGAGTTTCTTAAACCAACGCTGGTCAACTATTTAAAGTTGTTTTCGGTCCATTTGCCAATAGTAGAAGTAGTGCCAAATAGATGGACACAACTTTTGAGGCCGGAAAAATGTTTACAATTGCAGTACTTTTTTTTGGATAGTTTAGGGTGTCCAGGCAAGCTTACTCGTGCCTCAACTAATTTTTGGGAGAGACTGTCCGCCAGTGGGAGGCCAACTAAAGCGGGATAAAGAGGAGTCCTTTACGGGCTGGCCCGGTAAGTTTTTTTTTTTGGCAATGGCCCCATAAGAGTTAATAGCTCCTTAGAAGTTTCGAACTGGGATAAAGCTGTGGTACTTGATTAATAAACACCTGGGTCGCTACTTAACCCGTGATAAACTCCCAATCGCTGGGTATGTCAGATTTTGTATCCCAAGGGATTAGGAACATCGTAATGTATAATTTACAGGATCCATCCCATGTTGTTACTGGATTGGACTTCTACCTTTGTAGATTTGGTATTTTTATTCTAATTATTTTCTCGCTCTAACCTCTTCCATGGAGGTAAGTTGGCCCCCGTTCATGGATATGGTGTCCTATACTGTAACAACATCCCATTGTCAAACTGTGCAACTAACTGTGGCATAAGTGGGTTCCCACAATTAACTGATTCAGTCTCACTTTATTTATGTGGCAGATAAATGTGTCCACATGTGTAGGTGGATATGTTTCTTTTCTTCTTTGAATTGATATATGATGAGCCCATTTTTGTCAAGAACTTGGTTTTTTTTTTAATCTACGAGGAGGAACTTTCGTAAGGCCCCCTAAATACAAGCAAATCATAAGTAATAGGTCAGCCGAAAGACTACCTGTACGGGTTGGGTTTGGACTGTCCTAGCTCCTGAATTTTTGATGCAATTGAAACCAGTCCCTGGCTTAGTGGAGGACATCCATTAAATGGATGTTTAACGATGGCCAAAAGTTTTTGAATGTTGATGTGCTGAATTCCAATTCGAGCCAGATTCCTCAATGTTAGTGTTACACATGATCTGCACAATTCGTAAGTTGTTTGCTACGTTCTTAGGAGAAACCTTTGGTGGATGAGTTTGGGTCTCAAGTTGTAACTTGTAAGCTATTTCAATTCCTAAATCTCATGTATGGTGGAAAGTTATTCTTGTTAAGTCAAACTTAATTATTTGTGAAGTTTCTTGTTTGTGGACTGTTTTCTTTGTGGATTTGTTTTTCAGAGAGGTAAACTATCACCTTCTAATTTTCCTGTTTAAAGCTCCACAATTGTACCTCCATTTGCTGGTTCATCTTAATTCTTCACTTTAACTACTTACTTTTCAGTCCTTTGCTTATATGCACAACTACTGCAGACAGATAAAACTTGGGTTCATAAACTCCATTTAAGCTAACAAAACTCTATGTATGCACTTGTTTATGTATGGTCAATTAACAAGGAGAAAAAAATAGGTAACGTGAATGGAGAAGACAGAAGAACACTTTAGTTAAAGTTATTCAAACTTAATATCGGCTTGGATTCCTGATATTTTCTTCCAAATAAAATTTTCTTGGTTCTTGGATTTCAAATTCCAGATAAAGTTGACGAAAGCCCAAGAAGATAGGAACAAAAGAGAAAGGGAATGGCAGAAGCAAATCTTTATATTACTGTAAAGGTAATATCTTTCTTAATTTCCCCCCTGAAGTCATGTTATGATGTGAATATACCACCCCAAATCATTGAGGATGGATGATAAGATTCCCCTGGCAAATATATGTACAGTGGATCACTATTTGCTAAATCGGTTATTTGATTCGTCAGGTTGCTCGCGAAGAGGACCTTGTGGAACAGATTGGAAGGGATATATATTTTGACCTTGTGGATCATAACAAAGTTCGCAGTTTCCGTATTAAGAGACAGACCCCTTTCAACCTTTTTAAGGTGCAATTTATCATTCTGTTGGGATTCAGGTTTACTTTAATATTGCGTGGTTAATGACATAACAGAATGGATTTAGTTTTATCAGGTGTTGATTTATTGGAGTACCATGTTTTGGTGGATTTAGGTGTAACTTATCTAAAATTTGCATCTTGATTCCCCGAGGGAAATAAGCATAGAAGGAGTAAGTGTCCCCACCTGAGTATATAAAAAGACCGGTTCAGTCTAGGAGGCTAGTTCAAAACCGGTGCTGAGGTTTACATGCTTACGTAGACGAGGTTTGTATCTGGAAAGCTAAATAGGAAAATATTGCATATCGGTGACCTTTATTGTTTCATTTCTTTACGTGAAAGGAAATTAGAGGACTTTATTTTCTCAACGTGCCTTCTGTTATGTATGACAGTTTAAAATAATCTGTTGATTGTGTGATTGGGCAATTGAAGCTCTTGAGAGGTTTCATGTTTATCTCCTTAATTTGACCGTTTGCCTGGGGTTATGTGACATATTTTCATGAGAAAGAGACCCGTAATTGTTGATATGCTTGAGTCATTGATATACTCATATACCTATATTTTGTAGTAATTCAATCTTCTCGGATGAATGATGGTAATTTTTGTTTTATCTTTAGCACATATTGCTTGTCTTGTCATAGCATTAAAATAATAAAATTATACGCAGGAGGAAGTTGCGAAAGAGTTTGGCATACCCGTACAATTTCAACGTTTTTGGTTATGGGCAAAGCGCCAAAACTATACCTACCGTCCGCATCGGCAATTGACACCACAACAAGAAGCTGAACCTGTAAATGCCTTTGACGTTTCATCTTTTCTGATGTTACATTTTTCATCTTTGATCTTTGTGTTAGTTTTTTTAAAGTTACAAAAACTCCATATCATAGTCTATGTGTAGCATTTGGCCTTAGTCACACTTGGGATCCACCTTCACCGCTTCAGAATATGTGCGCTCGTAGGTATATACGTGTAGCATTAAATCCACCAATTGTTTGTGACCTAACTTCACATGAGAACCAGATGGTCAGATTTTTTTGGACATCAGTTTTAGCTCAGTTTGGCAAATTTAGGCAGATTATTCTTTTTTATAAAAAGATGAAACCCTAGTCATACTCCGTATTTTCCTAACAAATTTATCGTGATGTTATACTTAATAGTTAAAAACCCCGCCTCATGAATTTTAAGAAACAAGCTGTACTTTTAGGCATTCTGGTAAGATGACTTTAGGGTGGCTGTAAGCCATACTTCTCAAAAGAAATTACTCTTGTTTATCTATCTGTATGAAAGATAAATAATTCAGGGGCTTATCTTCGCTTTTTAATACATATGTATTATACCTCGAGAGTAAAATGTCTCGCTGCTTTGCCTAATGGCTAATGCTTTTCACCTTTAAAACATTTGATAATTAATGACTAGTCGCTTTTGCCATGTCATGGCAGTTTCTATACCAAGTCGTTTTGTATCAACCACGGTGACTAATTATGTACTTGACGGCTTTAATGCAAATTTTCACAATGGGGCTACCTGACTTTTGGGTTCTGGTGAACTCTGTTCTTTTGTCAATTCGAGATTTGTGTGGAGTATTGTTAAGGTTAGCCTGTTCAAAATATTGTTTCTTTTGCCATTAATTGGATATGCGTTAGTCGGTTATGACCTGTAATTTGTAAATCCACCTTGAAAGTTTTAATTTATAAAGCAGTTAAGTTGCCGGTGGACTTGATTAATGTGGCTGTTTCTTTTAAGAATAATAATAGAACTTAGGTTCTTGAACACACATGTACTTGGGGATTGTGTTCTATTGGGTAGTCCAAGTCTCCATGTATACCACAATTTTAAGCCAACTGAATTTGAAGGATGTATTTATGCTAGAGTCACTGGTTCGCTGTCTCTCTTTAATTGCTTGGTATTGTTAGTGTCTTCTCTTTAGCATGCTATGATGAGTCGAATGAAATCTTTCGTGCATTTAGAACTTTAGACGTGTCTTGAGTTTGAATGCATTTTAGGTTGGACATTTGAGAGAGCCAGTCCAGAAGGTGAATGCTGCGGAGTTGAATTTGTTTTTGGAAGTGGAACTTGGACGGGTATTGACTATTTAATCTGATTTCGTCATTTCAACCCTCTGATTGCTCAAATTTGGCAAATGGAATTTATTCAAGTCTAGTCGTTAGAGTTCTCATCTAAACATGGAGCTCTAGGTGGTGAACTTCTTGATCACAACCATGCAGGATCTGCGGCCGATTCGTCCACCTGTTCAGAGTGCAGATAATATTCTTCTTTTTTTCAAACTTTATGACCCTTTGAAAGAGGAGCTCCGGTACTTCTATATTCCTCTCCTTGGTTGGTGTTGCATGTAGTTAGCTTATCCTCTCCCACTTTTTGGTTGGTTCTGAGGCTATTTGTATGTGTTGTCAGCTATGTTGGGCGGTTCTATGTGAGGGCCGGTGGAATCCCGGTGGACATTTTGGCAAAGATTAATTGGTTGGCTGGATTTGCTCCTGATGAAGAAATTGAACTCTATGAGGTAAATCGGTTGTTTTTAAGGCTTTTGTTTGAATTTGTTGTCGTAGGGTAGTGATTTCACACTCATGTCTTTTATATCGACACTCCTTTCCTTGTCTTTATTCCCTTGAATTTACAGCATAAACATTCCTTTCTTCACACATAAAAGGGCAATATTGTAAATTCAGACAAGTAAAAAAAAAAAAAAAGAAGTTCACATGGTAAACAAGAGGGCAAAAATAAATATATATATATATTTTTATTTCCTGTGTGGGCTCGTTGTTCGGGTTTTAGTCCGCATTTATCTTACATCCTTTTCATGTTCAGGAAATAAAATCTGAACCAATAGTCATGATTGTACCTGTGGACAAGATGGTCACTTTCCGTGGTTGTCAGGTACAAGTATGTCAATTGCAAGTCATTTTCTGGTTGTACAGATAAATTAAATGTTGTTCTCCTTCAGCTTGAAGATGGCGACATCATTTGCTTTCAGAAATCACCACAAGTTGGAAGTACTAGTCAATGTGAGCATCCTGATGTTCGTTCATTTCTGGAATATGTGCATCGTCATCAGGTACTCAATGAACCTTTGCAATGTGATTCGACATCTTTGGGGACTTTTATGGGACATCAGGTGTAATCTCTGTTTTTTCCCCCCTCCATTACTTTGGATTGGTACTAATATTTGCGCCCAGTGTGTTACCCGGGTATATTGGGCAGTGTCGCTTTGAATATGCCATCGGTCTCTTAGTTTTAACTTGTGTTTGAAATTTTGATCACCAAGAAATGGACACCGACAGTGTATTTATTTTAATACAAGGTATAGAAACAGTAGCCATTCAACACATTAGCAAAGTTAGCATTTAGCGTTCACGTAACGCTAGCATTCTGGATAGTGATAGATGATGTATTCATCTTGCAAATGTTTCATAACACATTTAGGGTTCACAACTCACGGGTTGCAGTCTGCAGAATTCACCACATTTTTGTATTAAGAGTTTTATTCTGGGAGGGTGTGTTCGGAGGGTTCAAGAAGTTTTTTGAAAGTGTCCACGAAGTTTATGAGAAGAAGAAATGCAGGACATGCTTTTATAAGTGTCGGACACGCTTTTAGAAGCGTATAAGAGCATTGTTGTGACTGTCCGACACGACATGCCTTCTCCGTAGGGTGTATGCAAGTGTCAGTGTCCGTGGAGAAGGTGGTAGAGTGTTGCAGTGGCTCCCTCTTCATACTAATGTGTTGCTAGTTATCTATTTATTTGTTTGGGGGGAGTTGAAAATAAACCTGGGTATAAGTAGCACTAACTAACTCGCAACAGAATGAGGGAAGTCAACTTGGATTGAAACCATGAGGAATGGTTATAATATTCCCTATTTTCAGTTAATCTACTTGTCTTCTTTGTCACTACTACTAAACCGAAAAGAATAGTATACGGATGCATTGGTAGAAAATAATATATTTCTGTTATGATAAGTCATGTATTAAGAATAAAAGTGAAGCCAAACGAAATGGTGCATTGGTAGAATTTCTGATATCAAGCATTTTAGCATAGCACGAAAAATGCAAGAAGTTAGTCAAATAAAAAAGAAAGGGAAGAGGCTCCACTCCAGTTTTGGACCTTTATGGGCCCAGCCCACAACATTGATAAGATTCGTTTACTTTGTAGGGCTCATCAAGTACGTCATCGACATAAAAAATTAGCTTGATAGAACTTCGGTAGGTACATGAACAAAATAGATTTGTGCGAGGAAAAATATGGGTAATTTTAAGTTTTGGACCTTTACGTACTCAACGATCTCTATAAAGTGAACGATTTCAATCAGTGTTGTGGGCTTAGGAGGGGCCCAAAACCGGACCAAACTGGACAAAAAAAACTGGACTGGAGCCTCTTCCAAAAGAATGGTACCAAAGCTAATATGAAGTATTCTTACATGCTATAAGTCCAAACAAACAAATGGAAATTGCTGTTGATTTCCCCTTGTATAATGCATACTCCATGTTCTATGACAACTTGAAAACATTGGCACATAGATTGTGAAAAGATTAAAAAGAGGGAAAAACCCCCAAGGATATGAAGTGTGTATATATAGCCAGAGAAAAACCCCATGTTCGAAGCCTGAGAACAGAGTTGCAAAGAGAGAGCAGAACGGAGACGATGATGTATCGATCAATTGCTCCAGAGGCTAGGGTTTGTTTAAGACTTATGTCTCTATCGACTAATCATTTGTGTATTCATTTCATTTACAGTTTGGCGCTTACTAAGTTACCTAATACTTTAAAACATTTCGTTTAACTCCTGCCGTATCCCGAAAGTATCCTCTGCTGTGGGGGCTGCTTCACCGGATTTACCCTTTGGAACCTTTGGTTTGGTATGGAGAGTTGGAAAGATGACTGAACCCTGCTTGAGCTTTGAAACGCTGACCGGAGAAGATGACCTGCACACTAAGCACCCTTGTTAGCGCCAAGCCCGATGCAGAAGTTGCATTCCACTTCAGGTTTGTGAGTCCTTTCATAGACAAGGACTCGCTTGTTCCCCAAGTTCCTTCATGCTCCTCATGCACACTGTTCGTTCCTGACACAACACGTGGTCAGGTCAGAGCACCTCGGGCAGACCCGCCGCTTCAGGTGCTTCACTTCTGACACACCCGACAAGTCGGCGGGCATGGGAGAACTCATTGATTCATCATGAGATCTCTGCACAAGCCGCCTGATGCCACACATGGCGTGTCAGGCATGCATGAGGGTCTGCCTGGCCGAACAGCCACGGAACCAATCGGTTCGGTGGAAGCTGAGACACTTCAGAACCCACCGGTTCGGCATTGGCTGGGACATTGCTGAACCCATTGGTCCGGCAGACTTATCCTTGCCACGATTAAGGTTGTCACCGAGCAGAATTCCTTAGAACCCATCGGTTCGGCGACTTCAGCTGGCAAGCCCCAGTGCTGATCTCCAGATCACTTCAATCCTCAGCCAGTTGATTCCACCGATGAACCAAAACCCTTCAGTATGGAGTGTTCGTCTCGGTAGTGATGATTCAGACACCAGATCAGAATTCGCCTACCACCGAGGTGGACCACCCGACGTGATACGTTCTGAGCCCATCAGGTCAGGAATATACGGGTGGCTTGGATGTCTACGCCTTAACCTTCCATACTTACTGGTCAATCCATTGGTCATGGGTTCGGCCGGAGGGAAAAGGTGGACCTTCTGGTCCCTAGATTATTCTGGCCACTACACGCGCGTATCCAATAACGTATCTGAACTTTAAAATAAACCTCGGATACTTGTTTGCTGTATTCGATGCATGTCAGGCTCATACAGGTATCCGTGCTTCATAGTTGTCTATAGTTTACAGCTTATGGGATTTGAGTGGACGTTCTGTGCACATCTTTTTATAGATGTTTGCATAATAGCTTTTCCAATGCCTTCCGTCGTCTTTCTGAATTGGTTTCCGACTTCTCTAACTAGCTCTTATGTAGAAGAAAAGTTTCCCGATAATGTGGCCTCCACATTCGTTTTCCTATTTGTGTTTTCCCAATCGATGTCTCTATCCTAAAATCTGCAATTTACCTACTCTAGCTCTTTCTTTAGGATTGTGGATCTAGTTTCCTATTTATGTTCTATCTTGGATTTGAGGTATTCTCTAAGTCCTGGTTGAGATCTCTAATTCTTGCATTTGCCTTTTACTTGAATGATCCGAGCAGATCAAACCAGAGCATCATGGCAAACGCGGGTATGTTCATATTTACAGTGGAGGAATTATTTCCGAGCTGATGCTGTCAACATATTGACTTTCGATTTTTTTTCTTCTTTCAGGTGCCGTATTAGTTCTGAGCCAGAACCGACAGAAATTAGCCGAGGCACCATGTCGGGTGGTTCAACCACACAGACTCACTCTGCCAATGCTCCAGCTGGTCAAGTCAGATTTTTGGAATACTGGGTTTCTTCTGAGGCGTCCCTTTTACTCGAAAAGATCCACAACATTCACAAGGACACTTTCACTAAATTCTCAATGAAAGGTGAAAAACTGCAAACTTTACTACTTGAGTCGTTTGCCTCGTTCGTTGAGTCGATGTCAACTACGAAGGTCAATGAAGTGCAAGGGGATGTTCTAAGGAGGGCCACGGTTTCGATCGAGGACTTTGAGCAAGTTAGGCTGGAGTTATCATGGTTGAAGAGGAGGTTGGAGGAAGCAAAGAAGGTTAATAAATGTGCAGAATCAGTTATCTATGTGGACTTGTGTGAAGCTGCTCTGAAGGTGGGTAGAGCTAAGGTTCGTGAACTCGAAGAAGGGTTAGCCAAGGCTAAGGCGGAACTGGAGGATTGGTCGACGGACTTGCCAAATTCACTTGCAGTAAATGATTACCTACTTATGGACGTTGTGTAAAAATACAGAACTGCTTTCATGACTGTATTGTATTGTTTAGGTCTTAAGTGTCCTAAACTTACAATTCTGTTTGCCACACGACTCTTTGGGCGTTGAAGATAGGTTGGCAATTTTTGGTAATATCGTTTATGGAATTAACTGAATTCTGCATCAGGGAAGGTTGAGAATTCTGCATCAGGGAAGGTTGAGTTTGTCTACTCAGTGTTCAAATAGATGATGACTTTTGCGTCCCGGGCGTTTCAATCGGTTTAAAATTTAACCTGGCCTAGTTAGTGGATTCCGACTCGGATGAGCACCCAAAATCAATATCTCCCACTCGCCGTATCACAAAGATAGTCTATTATAAAACGACATGCAATTTTTGGATAAGTTATATTTAATTTTGTGAAATGTAAGAAATTATGAACATGAGTTCCTTTTTTTTTTTTTTTTTTGTAGGGGACTATTTTTATGGGCGAAGGAAGTAATTAGTCGGAGTATAATAAAAGTACAAGTGTTCTAAAATTAGTTATTTCTATTATTCGAAAGTGTACGCATTTTCATATGTTAATTATTTAAAACTATCCAAAAATTAAGCATTTTTATCGATTAATAACTAATATTGGAAGTAAATAGAAGGGGCCTAATCAAGCTGTATAATTCGGTAGAAGAGAGCATTCCAGATCCGCCCTCTATGAGACGTTTATCAAGAAGAGAAAATGAGGAGCCTCATATGTCTACCTGGGATTCTGGAGTCCACAAAGTGGTGGAGAACGGACCCGAGTAACGGCGTGAAGAACAACAAGAGGTGATTCCGGTGAGACAGATTGTTTCCCAGAGATGAAGATGGACAACAAGTGATTGTTCAGAGAGAGAGAGAGAGAGAGAGAGAGAGGACAACGCGAGGATTTCAAGCGACGGAGATGTGAGGACAAAGGATGAGTCCCTCATTGTGTTAGCTTTTACTTATTCAAAGTTTCGAACCATAAAACAGATGATTAAAAACATAAACTGAAACAAAATAGAGGAGAAGCTAAATGTTATGGCTTCATCGTACATGAAAACAACACAATATATATCACGAAGCTAAACAACGTATTTTAGCCGAAGTACATCAAATGAACAATTAACCACAAATGTGCACAATTGTCAGCAACTAGTAGCACGACCACTGAATATTATGGCCACATTCCAGATATAGATCTCTCACTAAGACACGTAACTAGAAAATTAAAAGGCGCACAATAATAACTAAATAAAAGCACACATTTTCAATTTATTGATCCAACAAATTCATTGACCTACTTCTTCACAATCATTTTTGCCTTAGCATGCCCTTCACGTATCTGAAAGTGATCACCTAAGCCAAGATGAGCCATCAACAACCAAACCAAAGTGAGGAGCTGTCCACCTTTATTGAGTTGTGCCACGTGGGTATTGGCTTTGCAATGGCACGCTGCATAGCATAGCAATTCAACCCATACTTTGCTAATTATCTCCCACATCCTTTGACGTTCTAATTTCTTCAGCTCTTTGGCTTTCTTCAGCTCTGTGGCTTTCTTCAGCTTTTTGGCTAGCATGCACGCGTCAAACAAAACAGATTTGCTTCTGTCTCGTTTAACAGCGAAGGGTTCAACTGATGTATCAACAGCAAGGATAGCTTCGCAAGCTTCTTTTTGTAATTTATCCTGTTCCTTTTCCCATTTGGAGCTGCATTTATTACAACAATCCGATACATTGCCACAGAAGCATTTGCCAAAGTTAGAGATGCCAGGGGAGCAGTTCTTCTCTTCCTTCATGATTTTCTTTTCACAAAAGAATCGCTCAGCCTCAGCGCAAGTATCTCTGAACCTTGTCTGCCCAATACCTGCAACATCGGACAACATTGTGGATTGCATGATTAATAGGTATAACATGTAATCCGAAAGGAGCTTAGACAACTTGCGGTAATCTTTTATATCTGCGCCAGATGAGTTCGTTGTGTCCAAGCTCGTTGGATTTCCACCATCATTGGCATTTTCGTCGACTTCATTAGTGTAGTAGCATAGGTCAGTGGCAATGTGCCACAAAATAAGGCTCTCATCAAAGTCAACCTCCTTGATCCAACGGCGCAAGTCTGTGTGACTTTCTT
The DNA here is from genome assembly GCA_016920895.1 of Vaccinium myrtillus. Taxonomy (NCBI): domain Eukaryota; kingdom Viridiplantae; phylum Streptophyta; class Magnoliopsida; order Ericales; family Ericaceae; genus Vaccinium; species Vaccinium myrtillus. Next base: position 29,406,165 of record CM029278.1, on the reverse strand, counting down.
GCTTAAGAATCCAATCACCTCTGGCTAAAAATATCTCTTTGGCTATTTCTAAGGTATCTGCCATCTCAGATTTCATTTTCAATTCCTTGAAGATAAGATCTCTCAGGTCATTAGTGAACTTCACTGTTTCCACATATTCTATCCCATCTAGCAAATTGGTTAGTCCAAAAATGTCAATAGTTGCTTCCAACCATTTTGCCCGTGGATGCAGAGAACAATTTAGCAAGTTATACTGGGAGAGAGATTCACACCACCTGCGTCGTTTAAGTTCGACCCTCTCAACTCTGAGCAACCATTTGAGGATCTCAATAAACCAATTAGGGTTGTTTGGCTTAGTGAGTGCCACAACAGTCCAGTCAGAGTGAAGAACCATTACCCAAGCTGTTAAATCAAGAACAATAGCACCAAGAAGCAAACTATAGGAAATTCGAACATCAATCTTTTTAAATTCCTTCTCAATAAAATAAAAGATCACAATGGTTGCAAAATTTAAACCGGACGAAAGTATTCGAAGAAGGTATCCAACCATACCACGCACCACTGTGGCCTTAGTGTAGAGAATCTCATAGAAGAAATTGAGTTCTACCTCAACAACTTTGAAAGCGTCTCTTGCTGTTCGCTTGAGGAAAAAGTCTCGGGTCAGGTTGCGCTCCCGGAAGCTGAAGATTGAACCTGCAATCAGTCCGTTGAAAACAGAAAAATACTGATGAGCAACTTGCACCACCTTCAAATCAGTCATTTCATTCCCTTCATTAGTTCTCGATCTGTTGACCCTAGTAGATTCCGGAGCCCATTCTATTTTCTTGAGTCTTGGATTTGATTCCATGAACTTGACATAGTTAGGCCCAGGATCAGGCTTTGCAAGTAAAGAGGCTTTGAATTTACGCGAACTAGCAAGATAGAAAGAACGTGTCCGCTCAGTGTACTTCAACACCCCTGAAATGAACATGAGCAATGTGGGGAGCCAAAACTTATGATTGGGAAATGATTGAGAGAAGGCATAGGCGACAAGAAACCCTTGGGATACTAGACCAAACGAATGCCTGAGCCAGAGCTCATTATCCTCTAGGGCAAAAGCAGTGATGGTGTCAGGACCCCCAAGGTGTACCAAGAGAAAGGGGGCCCAGAATGCCAAAAGGGTTCGATTAGCTAAAGAGTCAGGGGTAGTTTGACCCTGGCTCCTGGAAATGAGTCCAACTCCATAGGCAGCAGTCAAGTCTGCTAGCAAGTACGCAAGCCATAAGGGCGTGGTTAACCAAGCCGTTGACACTCGCTTTCGCCACGGTGCAAAAAATATCAAAAAAGTTTGTAGGACAAGACTTAAGAGGATCACTCCCCGGAGATCCCACGTTGCCCAGTGCAACTTCCACCAGTCTACCGACACCATTGTCTAAACAAACACACCCCCACTTTCTCTCTCACAGACTAAAACACAAACACCCTAGCTGCTACATGGAGATGGTAAAGTTTAGAGCAAACAAAATCTGAATGCATAGTTAAAATGATGCTGAGGTTCTGGTCAAGGTTTTGAATCCCGTCCCGGCTTGTACCTATCGGATTTGTGTAAAACCACTATCCTAGCCTTCGCATTCCGTTCAGAGTAGGTTTTGTTCAAATCTCAAAATAGGGGAGTGATTCCGTTCAGAGTAGGTGGTTTTGTTTAAATCTCAAAATAAGAGAGAGAGAGAGAGAGAGAGAGAGAGAGAGAGAGAGAGAGCTCACTTTTTTTAGCTGTACCCCTTCTCTAGCAGAATGTGTGCCATATTTTGTCCCTTCCTGTAATACATTGCGTTGTCAAGAAGAAAAACAAGGTTCTCAGTGTGTTGAGGAAAAGCAAGGTTCTCTCCTTCCTTCCCCCACCCCTAAACACGTACAGCAAACTTAAAGCTCAGTGTGTTGAGGAAGCCACGATGAACAGTGTGTGGAGCCCCCTTCTCCCTTGTTAGCAAGTACTTCCTCCTTCCTTATATTTAGAGATTCCCTTCTATTTGGGAAAACATTATTTACACAAGTGGTGTAAACCAAAATTTTCTCCAAATCGATTGCATTGTGACATTTGTCCATGTTCTATCTTTTGGGATCACTGTTTGGACACATGGTGCAATATAATAGATTTGGAGGAAACTTTGGTTTACACTGCCGGTGTAAAGAATGTTCTCCCTTTTTATTTTGGGTTGTCTCTAAATAAGTGTGAGGTTTGAAAAGTTAATGGGTAAAAGTTTGTACAATTATCATTTTGCCCTTGAAAAGTTAGTGGACAAAGAGTTAATGAGTAAAAGTGGTGGATAATTTTGGAAAGTAGAGGTAAAAGTTGATGAGAAAAGTGTAAAGTGAAGGAAAAAATTGATTTGAAAGGTATAATGATGATGTTTCTTTTAATAAGTTGGATTTACAAAGTAACATATTTAAAAAAGGACGGAAGGAGTAGTTTATAGATTTCTGATTCCCTGTATGTTGGAAATATTGTAGTAGTTATTTTTTTACACGTATCCGTTGTTGTAGACCATCATCATAGAAAGTCCAAACAGTTGGGAAAAGAATATATGTTACCCAAAAGTGCTGGATTTGTTCAAACATAAATCTCTCTGCTCTTCTCTTTGAATTCCCCATAGCATTTCTGTTTTCACTATGGAATTCATTGCTGACTTCGCCATACCTGCTGCCCTGGGAACCGTAGATGCCTTGGTTCCCCGAGCAGCGCAGCAGATGAGACTGGAATGGGGTTTCGATGGAGACCTCAAAGAGCTCCACGATATTTTAACAGCCATTCAAGCCTTGTTACGCAAGGCTGACGGCATGAATTTAGGACGCTTCTCAGGACTCGTCAAAATGTGGCTAAAGGATCTCAAGTCTGGAATCAGCCATGCTGAGAAAGTGCTGGATGAGTTGGAGTTTGAACCTGTTCGAAGAAAGATTGAGGTACGTAACCGGATGAGGAACAAGGTACACGACTTCTTCTCCCTCTCAAATCCATTGGCATTTCGTCTCAAGTTGGTTCCTAAGCTTAAGCATATCAATTTAGAACTAGACGATATTTGCCAACAAGGATATGGCATCAGTCTTATACTATCGCAAATCCCTATTGTAGACAATTCGGAAATTGTGGGAAGGGATGGGGATGTCTTGAGAGTGAGAGACATGTTACTTGGATCTTCTAAAGATGCTTTATCAGTTATTGCCATTGTAGGAATGGCCGGGCTCGGGAAGACAACCCTTGCTCAACTAATTTGTAAGGACGAGACTGTTCGACGTTATTTTGAACCGATAGTGTGGATTAGTGTCCCTCAGTTAATTGAAGCTAGAAGCTTGTTGAAGGCGATGATAGAAAATATTGATGTACAAAGATCTAGATCTTGGATGCAAAATATGGGATTGGACCAAAGATCAATAACAGAGAAACGGCTGTCGAAGAATATGGAAAATACTACACAAAGATCTGAGATACAATATTTTGTAGGGGTAGTGATGAAGCTTCAAGAAAAACTATGGGGAAAACGATATTTGCTCGTCATAAATGATGTCTCGATTATTAATCCACTCAGCTGGGAAGAAATAAGATATTGTTTGTTAGCAATAGGTGGCTTAGGGGATAGCAAAATATTAGTTACAACCCGCTCTACGGAAGTGGTATCGACTATGCAAGCATCTCTCACGCATGAGTTAGGTAAACTATCGGGTGGTGATAGTTTGACCCTATTTCGGAAAATAGCATTTGCTGATGGAGGACCAAGAGAAACTCAATCTCTGGTGGAAATTGCTAAAAATCTTGTAGAAAACTGCGAAGGTGTGCCACTTGTGATAAAGTCATTAGCAAGTTTATTGTCCTTTAAGCATGACGAAAGTGAATGGATGTCAATGTATTACGATGAAGCATGGAGTTCAGTTTCAACTGTACTTAAAATGCTAGAGCGGTTTAGGCTAACCTTTCATCAATTGCCATCACCGTTGAAACAGTGTTTTGCATATTGTGCTGTTTTTCCAAAGGGCCATGACATAAAAAAGAATGAGTTGATTCAGCTTTGGATGAGTCTAGGATATCTTCATTCACCTGTGGAAAGCAATTCAGAAATGGAAGACTTAGGTGAAAGATATTATAATACTTTGGTGGAAAATTCTTTGTTAGAAAATGGTGAAATGGACGATTACAAAAACATTAATAGTTGCAAGATGCCCAATCATGTACATGATCTTGCAGTGCATCTCTATGAAGGTTATCGTCAGACTTTGGAGCCTCGTAAGAGGAAGTATCATACAGTGGTTGAACATCTGTCGTCTGATTTTTGGGAGGAAAAAGGAATAGACATTCCAAAAGGAAATGTGAAAATGCTGACGGCAATGTTTCCCAAAATCAGTGTCGAAGTCAATCGTACACTTGCCTTTGGTTTGTTTGGAGATGAAGTGGAAAAGCTGCCTAATTCGGTACGCAAGTTCAAACGTTTGGGATATCTTGATCTCTCACAGACTTCAATAAAAAAGCTACCAAGTTTTATTACCAAGCTGTACAATTTGCATACATTGAAACTACCTTTGGATCTAACGGAGCTGCCAAAAGAATTCCATAAGATGGTTAGCTTGAGACATTGGTGTATGCCTGATGCAGAAAAAAGTAGGAAACTGATGCCAATGAAGATAGGGCAGTTGACGTGTTTGCAGACATTACCATTCTTTGTTGTTGGCGAGGTTAGTGGCCGTGGAATCGAAGAGTTGGGAAGTTTAAGCAAGCTAAGAGGTAGATTACACATTTACAGTCTCCAACACGTGAAAGATAGAAAAAAAGCTGAAAAGGCTAACATTTCAGCAAAGTCAGACATCCAAGAGTTGGGATTTCATTGGGATGACAAGGCAGAAGTGGAAAATGACACGTGCACCTGTAACCAAGAGAAGGTATTGGAAGTACTTCGACCACATATGAGCATTCGGGGCTTAATACTGGAAAACTTTAGTGGACAAAAATTTCCATCGTGGATGGTGGATGCACTATTGCTCAAAAATTTGGTGAAGATCGAACTAAGGAACTGCAGCCTATGTGAACAAGTCCCATCGCTTGGACAACTTCCGCTTCTTGAGATTATTGAAATGGTTGGATTTAAAAACGTGAAGTGTATCGGTCCCGAATTCTGCTGTCCCGGTGACAGACGAGCACTAGCAGCAGAAGCGTTTCCAGAACTCAGAAAACTCACTTTAGGTGCTATGCCAATGCTGAAATGGCTGTTCCCAGATGGCCCAGGAAGTACAGTGTTCTTTCCTCGTCTTGAGGAGTTAAATATCTCAGATTGCCCTCAGTTGACTAGCATTCCAGTTCATTTGTTTTCCATTCAGGATATTCAGGAATTAACTATTTCCTCATTACGTCTTTCGGACGTTGAAAGTAGAAAGAAGGATCACCGTTCTTTGACTATTTTCTCAGCATGTTGGGATTGGAATTTCATTGGAAATTTGCTGGAAAAAAGCAGCAAATCCATGAGAACTCTGACAATAAGGGGACTGAATGAGCTGAGTTATTTGCTAAATATTTTATCCAACCTGGCTTCTCTTGAGACTTTGGAGATAAGTGAATGCTCTAATTTTACGTTTGATATAAAGGGAACAGAAGGATTCAGTGGCCTGAGTAATCTCCGACAGCTTTCAGTTAGACAGTGCCCTAAGTTGACATATTTGCCAGTGGAGCTGGTAAAACAAACCCTTGTAACATTAGAAATAGATAGTTGTCAGGATCTAACAGCAGTCGAATTGGGCAGCCTCGCATCCCTTGAGAATCTGATGATTAAAGGCTGTCCAGGATTGTTAAACTGTTGGAAGGACAGTCCACTCGAGCTGAGCAGCCTTCGAAGATTGGAGACAGATGCCTTCTCAGAGAAGCTTGAGTATTTTCCCACAAATGCTCCTACTTCTGCTGATGATATCCAACACAGCATCCGATATGGCCAGCCCCAACCGCATGCCTCTACAAGTGCTTTTAATGCTGATGCTAAGCAACCCCGTCTGTTCTCCTTCAAGGATCTGAGCTCTCTACATATGTGGGGTTGGGAAAAGCTCACTTGTCTGCCTGAGGGACTGCAGCACCTTACTACCTTGACAGAGTTGTCTATTCACTCGTTCCATTCATTAGAAGCTCTTCCGGATTGGCTTGCTAACCTTTCATCTCTCCAATCTTTGGAGCTCCATAGTTGCAAGAATCTGGCTATGCTGCCCAAGCAACGCCTCCCTCTACACCGACTGACTATAGTAAATTGCCCCCTCCTGGGGAAAAGATGTGGAAAGCAAACTGGCGAAGAATGGGCCAAGATTGCCCACATTCCATCCGTGAAGTTTTCATTTTCTGCTGGAGAGAAAAAATCTGAAACTGGTACCCTTTTTTCTCAGATTCTTCATACTCGTGATCTCTCTCTCTCTCTCTCTCTCTCTCTCTCTCTCTCTCTCTCTCTGTGTGGATGTCTTTTATTTCCTTTTTCTTTTTCAGTCCGTCTTAACTTATTTGCTAACATTGCCCAAATTGTGTGCCATGTATATGTGCAAAGTAATGCGTGGAAACTCTTATCTATAACATTACTTATTTTCCTGGCAGTTGCATCGCCTGATGTGGAGTAAAGTATGTTTTGCTCCGTCTGCAATTTTATTTCGTGGAGACAAAGCGGTAATGTCTCCTGCCTATGCCATCAACAGTTCCTATTCATATTGTCAGTGGCGACTCCACCCTATGGAGGGTGGGGTCATTTGACCCCACGGGAAAAAAATAAATTACTATGATTATATTCATTTTCCCCCTAAATTTACAAAATTTGATGTTCACACCACACTATATAATTTTTTCAATTTTTGAAACTCGCTAAAAGTCCCGAGAGACACAAATGGTTGTGATCTAGGCTCTATTTATATACCCAAATGCATCCAATCGGATGAAGTCGTACCCCTTCGTCTGTATTTGTTAGATTGTGGGACCGTTTGATCACAATCGATGGCTGCGATCGCATCTATTCCAACCCGTGTGACTCACACACGCATCCACGTCAGCACTACCTTACTGCCAAGTAGGAAATAAGCAAGGGTGCCTACAAGGCACTACACAGCCCACTGCCATGCTCGCGGGGCGCGGGTGAGCGAACCGTGGGTTCAAAGTGCCGGCATGTGCGAAGCACCTTTGGAGCCAAGCCACTCTAGAGCTAAGCTAACAAAGTGAACTGAGTAGATGTGCTCCCACATATAAGCCATTAAACCTTTTCTCATCTAAGCAACGTGGGACAACCCCAAAATTCTCAAAGAAGCCTTCTCAAGAACAAGGAATATTTCGATAAAACACAAAAAACGAACCCAATTTATTTTGATAAATCCTAACAGTTTCTTTTATCAATTTGTAAGCTCTCTTTTTTGTTTCCAGATTATTTGACACACGGAGCGATAAGGTAAACCCTGACCATGAGGAATTCTTGGAAAGAGGTGGCTTCTCAAAGTTACTTACCTAAATCTTCTGTTATACTTTCTCTAAGTAGAATTTCCGAAGCCATGAATTGTTTCCATCTCAATCATGTGACTGTTTAAGAGTTTGTCATTGCAGGTCATATTGCAAATTAATTGTCCTTCTTTATAAACTCTGATGGAAGCAGTTGTTGATTGGAATCAAATTTGTAGCGGTAGCTCAAAATGAACCTTTTGACCAAGGACTTCAATGCCTAATCTCCCACTTAGGCAAGGAAAATAACGCAAAGTGGCTGTTTTAGACTTGAATCTCGATTTCAACATTATATTTTCTGGAGTGTAATTGGTTTTCCTTTTGAATTTAACCAATATATGGTTTTCTCTGTTTCGTTTGCTGTAGTTGAAAACTTGATGAGAATCAACATTTCAAAGTTGGACTCTGGGCAAAGTAGGCTCCCTCACTCTCTCTCTGTTATCAGTTTCAGACGTAAACTTAATAACAGACACACACAATGAGAGAGTGAGAGAGAGGGTTTTCACTTTTCACCATCAAATTACGGTCTTCTTGTTACTAGAAACTAACTTGAACAAGCCGACTGCAGGGTCTTGCAAGAAACGGGTCCTGGTGAGGAGTCATGCACCACTATGTTCAGCACAAACAGCTTTTGTATTAAGACAAAAAACAAACAGATTTTGAATTAGGACAAAAAAGGCAAGTGTAACTTGTCCTGAGGATGATGCTTTCGTACTTTATTTTATTTTGATATGTCAGAACTGACTGCTTATTATCCGTCCAATTCATGTTACAGGCTCTAGCCTTCTGCTCCTTGCAATCTGAAACATCAACTGACCACACATTGTGAGTAGCCAAACAGGAGTGGATATATAGTTTTATCTGGGTCAGCTTTTTGTGTCCTGATTCACGTAAAGCCTTTTTTCTTGGAAGTTTTGGTCTTCAGGTTTGCAGTGGTGGGCTACTGAGTGGGTTTGTCCCCCTAGTATCGAAACATCTATCATCTTGATGGTTGAGACAGAGGTTCAATGGCATCGACAAGTGTATTTGTAAGGCAGTTTTCTTATGCAGTATTTGTAGGCCAAAGGATTTGAGGTTTGATGCTTCTGCCTACTTGCAGGGAGGAATGGTTGATATAACAAAGATACATAAGGGTGGCTTCACCAACTATTGCTGCCAATAATATTAAAGGTATGTTATACTCAATCCAAGATTCAATTTGGGGCATTTTGCTTCTTGTCTCCATAGGATGGGTTTTTTATCCAACTTTCCAAAGCGTGCAGGCTTTAGAAGTTGTACAATAATTTACACAAAAATTCTGCAGTATAGGTTGGGAAGATGTCACATAAGGGAACAGAATTCTTTTATTCGTAACTGAAATTTATATGTTCAAACTCAAAGAGTTGTGTCTTAAAGAAGCGAATTTGGTCATGTCACCTCTACTTAGTTCTGTCACATAAAATGTTTTGCAACCTTGTGCATCATACTTGATCTCAACACAAAATCCTGGGTGGTTAAAGTGCGAATTGGCTGAGAGCGAAAAAGAACATGGAAGATCTTAGCAGCATGGTATCTTGATGGTTAGGGTATGTTTGAATGTAGTGATTGAGGCTATGATATGGGGAGACACCAGTCCAATTTGATATCATGCTTCGAAGATTTTGGAAGTGTCTTTTTCTTTATTTTGCTAGACATCGGAAGGTCATTTGGGTTTTCAGAGCTAATATTGGAACTTTTTCTTTTGTTTTTCCTGGGCTGTTAAGTCTTGGTGTAAACCTGTTCTCTTGCAATGATGCTTCTCTAGTTCTCTTGCCTCTTCCTTGTATTTTCTATGTTTATCTATGCTTCAAGATCAATTAATTTTCTTTTCTTGTGATTTCTTCACTGTCCATGTCTGGGTTTGAAAGATAGAGAAAATTTGATAGATACTTGCAGGCAGCGTTTCTCGTGCGTAGGCCAGAGGCTCACCCTATCCAATTCTTGGAGTACTCCGGCTCTAACTTCATGTTACGCGGTCTTGAGCAGAATTCATCCATGAATGCAAGGTTTTGAGGTAAAGGCACAACCATACTCTTAAATTGTTTTATCCATTTTATATTGAGGTAAATTTAAATTAATTATTTTGCAAATCCTTAAAGTTTCATGGTTTTGCTTGCGAGTTGATTATTTATTTTGATAGCCAAAATATGCCCCCACAGGGCTACAGCAAAAAGCAGCACAGAAATTAAAATGTCTAAGCTTGTGGCGAAGGAGGAGGCTAAATTCAAGTTTATCATCACGAACTTCTTTTTTGTTTTCAGGTTTCCAAGCTTGTAGGGAAAAGAGGAGGATGAGCCAACGAATAACCAACTCCATCAATCGTCGAGTAAATAGGCCAAGAATGGAACTTTTTCAGAAAGTGATTACCGTAACATTAAGTCACGATTACAAGTATTTGGTGGCAGAGGACAACAAAGAATCCGTGTACCTAGACCGTGATGGCTCATTGAAGAATGAAGAATGCGGTCTGGAGCATCGAATTCGTCGAAAGCGGGGCAAACTATTTGCTTTTCGAAAGTTGTTATGGAAAATATCTCAAGGCTTCGAACGTGCCATTTCTTCTTTCTTGTCAGTAGGGAGGAAAGTTCTTCAAATTCTCCAGGAAAACTCAGACTTGTCCACCGAGTGGGGCCGATAAATCACCGCTTCTCGGTGCAATTCAAGACTTCGAAGGGCAGCTTTTTTAGGCTGGCGGGGTTGCCGCCATGGAGTAACTCCGTGACTCGTGACGCTCCTCATTGATGGGCACCCAAGAGAAGATTTTGTGGGACATCGACGCGGTGTCTGTGATTCCAAAAACAACTTCACCGTCGCCACAGGGAAAGGAAATATAAAGGAAGAACCGAAGAAGATGTGATGCATGTGTGCGTAGAAATACGTCGTTGACATTAATTGCATTTGCTCGGCGTGAAATGTGTTGTACAGGACATAAGTATATTTCGAGCAATGCTATGTGCACATATATTTTGTTATTTGGAGCAATACATATCCATTATCCAATACCCACATGCCACAACTTTCCGAGTATTCATGCTTCATAGTTGTCTACAGTTCGTTTCATTTTGGATCGAGCGAACTTTCTGTGCTGACCTTCTTATAGATGTTTGCATTATACCTTATAGACCTTTTTATAGTTGTCTGCAGAGAAATGCTTCCCAATTCTCTAGTTTAATCTTTAGAATTGTGGATCTAGTTTCCTTGTTATGTTCTGTCTTGGATTTTTAGTCCTTGTTGAGATCTCTAACTCTTGTTTGCCATTCCCCTTGAATGATCCAAGCAGATCAAACCGGAGCATCACACAAAACGCAAGTCTGTATATATTTACAGTGGAGGAATTATTTCCGAGCTAATGCTGTCAACATATTGATGTTTGCATTTTTTTCAGGTGCAGTGTTAGTTCTTAGCCAAAACCAACAGAAACGGGCCGAGGCACAATTTCTGTTGGACAACCATGCAGACTCGCTCTGTCAAAGTCAAATTTTTGGCATACTGGGTTTCTTCTGGGGCATCCCTTTTACTCGAAAGGATCCTCAACATTCACAAGGTCACACACACAAATTTCTCAATGAAAGATGAGAATTTGCAAACTGTACTACGTACTTGAGTCGTTTGCCTCGTTCGTTGAAAAGATGTCAAATACTAAGGTCTATGAAGTGCAAGAGGATGTACTAAGGAGGGCCACAGCTTCGGTCGAGGAATTTGAGCAAGGTGGGCAGAGCTAAGGTTCGTGAACTCGAAGAAGGGTTAGCCAAGGCTAAGGTGGAACTGGAGGATTTTTCAACGGGCTTGCCAAATTCACTAGCAGTGAATGATAAACTTCTTATGGACGTTGTATAAAAAAGGAACCTTTTTCTTGACTGTGTTGTACAAAAAACTAGAATTAAGGCCTAGAATCTATGCCAAACACCCTCTTAAGTCTTTAGAGTCCTAAACTTACACTTCTGTTTGTCACATGACTCTTTTTGCGTTTAAAATAGGTTGGGAATTTCTGGTTATATCTGTCATGTATTTAACTAGATTCTGCATCAGGGTAAGGCTAAGTTTGTTTGCACGCGCAGTACCCCTCCTTGTTAGGTTAAAATAGATGGTACAAGCAGTGGCGGATGCAGGATTCTTAACGCACGGGACCAAATAACATGTATTCATAAATTAACAACAAAATATCATCCTTGTATACTCATAACACAATTTTTACAGGAACTTTCTTTATAATATTTACAAACAAATCTAAAATGTAGTAAAAATATTGGGATGATTGGGGGTTGTGCAGATGTTCGGACTCCCCAACCCTAGGTCCGCTCGTGCGAGCTCCTAAAGGGAGACACCATGCATTGGTCATGGTTTTAAGTTCTTGCGTACGACTGCTTATTGTATGATAGTGGTTAAGATGGAAACAATCTCAACATGGTTAAAAGTTAGATACATTTTTCGACCTATCAAAAAAAAAAAAAACTTTGCTACATTTTTCCTCCGTCAATATATCTTCACAGATTGAATAGATTTTTCCTAATTTCTTTTTTAAACGATAGATTTGCACTGTTCTCTTCATACAAATGCTTAGCTTAAAGTGTAGGATTTGGCTTCTCTTTGGTTTTTTTGAGGACTTGCAAGTCTATTTCTTGTGTAGGAGATTGCACGTCACCCACTTCAAGCCAAATCCATGAGCAAGTAGATCCATTTTGCAAGTCTATTTCTTCAGAATCGATATCGTCTGCGCTGAGCTCTAATCCTTTGATTAGAGTGTATAGGGGTAATGCAATTGGATCTCGATCTGGTGAGTAATCAAGGGCCTAATGCTAATCGTAATGGTGGCGAGGGTCGTGATGCGGTTAATTAGATTGATTTACTGGGGATAGCTATGGTGGTAAGCGAGAGGCATGTAGAAAAAGATAGTAATCATGTCCGGAATTGGTCTTAATGTTCAACATATGAACTTATCTATTTGTATACATGTCCTGTTATCCATATCCATGGCTTGAATTTGATCCCAACTTTCAACATATGAACTTGATTCTGTTTATATCTATGTCCTGAATTGGTCTTCATTTTTTAACATATGAACTTATCTTTTCGTATTCGTTTTCTGAATTGGTCTTAATTTTCAACATATGAACTTTATGGCCCAAAATGGTCCTAATTTTCAACATATGAACTTATATATTTGTATTTATGCATAAACATGGCCTAAATTTCATCCTAATTTTTCACTTTGAAATCAAACAAACCAAACTTAGTTCTAATTTTTCTCTGAAATTGGAAGTTATGTAGCATAGGTAACTCATGCAACTGCTGCCTCTTGATAAAATTCTGCACTCATCCTGCACAAAGAACAAGAAAGTCAAAAATGAGGAAGCGAAAATTGTCACGGTTGTTGAGAATATAAATAATATAGTTACCTCTCTCTCTAACAGCTTAAGCTTTTAGATGAGTTGGTGGTTAACAATTTAATATGGTATCAGAGCAGGTAATAAATCCTGTGTTCAAACCTCACCGCCTACCCATTTATTAAATATTTGCACGTGTTTAGCCCGCTTATGGATGAGAGTCTGGCTACACGTGAGGGGGCGTGTTGAGAATATAAATAATATAGTTACCCCTCTCTCTAACAGCTTAAGCTTTTAGATGAGTTGGTGGTTAACAATTTAATAACGGTCACCCAATCGAGTAGATATTGTTCTGCTACAAAGCTACTCATTGTTAAGATGCATGGGTGAGTAAAACCAACTTCGTTTAAATAAGGCAAAACTTCAGCATCAATAACACATTGAGATGCAAAATGGATGATTAAATACTTACATATTTCCAATGCAACACAAATAAGTTTCTAGTATTCAATAAGCATAGACTTTTTTTTTTTTTTTTCCAGATAGAATCTACTCTCTTTTTCCTGTTATATTCAAAAGAAGTAGGTGTTCAAAAAAAAAAAAAAAGATTCAAAAGAAGTAGGAGTATTATAAAGCTTCCAACGAAGGAATAGTATAGGCAACAACTACATTATCATGAGGGAGCTAAGAAGAATAAAAGGCCTTGAAGACGTAATGGATCTTGAAGTACTATTTCTGCATCTCCCTGACCAAATCCGCCTACATTAGGATTACTCGTTAATGGTTGATCAAATTTGATAGATTCTCCTTCGGAAACAAGTTAATGGTTGATCAAATTTGATAGATTCTCTTTCGAAAACAAGAAGTTTGGGTCCTGGAGATAATATCAATCACTTGATGTCCATCCAATCTTATGATTTTGGTACCCTCCAAATCCAAAATGCCTCGCATCCAAACAACGGACAAAGTCGATGGTGGTTATTTGTTGTACAACATCAACCCCTTCTCAACAGATTATATAGTGCCTCGAGGTACAACCCCTTGTTCTTGAATGGATTTTATGAGATAAAATCTTTTTGATAAAATGTAGTTTTGTTTAGAGGTGTGATAAAATGACATTGTTTTCCCATGATTTTGCTAGCTTTGTTAGATTTTATCAAAACTAGATTTTATGAGATAAAACTCATTCCAGAACGATGCCATAGTGCCTCAGAGTACTACAGGAACTCAAATCCACCGTCCGACTAAAAGTAACACCAAATCCAAAGTGGAAGAGTTTACTTCTTCAGTAAGTTCTTTTCACAAACATGAAAACTGCCAAAAATAGAGCCGGGCTTATTCGGTTTGGGTATCAAATCTCGGTTTCTAGATTATTACTGTACTTAATAATTATCCTTATTTGTTGTCCATCATTATTTATATTTTTAAGGGAGAATTAATTAGGCATCATGTACAAAAAAGATCATTATGATTTCATCCTATGAGATTTGAATACTTATGATTTCATCCTGAAATTCAAATAAACCCCAAAACACCATTCTCTCTCCTAATTTTCCTAATATTTCTCTCCTAATTTCCCTAATAATTCTCTCTCTTAATTTCTTAACATTTCTCTCTCCTAATCTTTCCTTATTTATCATTCTCTCTCTTGAAAATCTTTATTTCCTAAAATCTCAAAACAAAATTTTAAGAAATAAAATACAAACTCGGCAACCCACAAATATGGTAAAATTATTTACCTTGAATCCTGTGTTAATTTATAGCAATGTTTATTATGCGAAATCACCGAAGTGCCGAAGTGATAAACCAATAAACAATCTTTATTGTATCAAATCATCTAACATCTATGGTAAATCAATAAATCATGTTCACTTATGAACTACATATAGTGAACATGATTTATTAGTTTACCACTATTACTGTATCAAATCACCAAAATGGTAAATCAATAAATCATATTCACTGTACGCAATAACATCTTTTAAAGCACATGTAAATATAATTTATTGATTTACCACTTTTACTGTATCAAATCACTAAAATGGTAAATCAATAAATCATAAAATATGGTTATTTCATACAGTGAATATGATTTATTGATTTACCATTTTTATTGTATCGAAAAAAGATCACTAACCTTGAATCGAAAAAAAAAAAACATTAAATCGAAAAAAAACCCAGCCATTAACAAGATCTGGAACCCACCACCACCATACAAACCAAAACAAAACAAAAGGAAAGTAATCAAACGAGATTGCAAGATCGATCAAGATTGAATGTTACTCGTTGGGTTTTTCCATAGCCGCCGATATCAATCGATTCCGTGTTTGGCAGCGGCGCACCGTGTGGTCGCATGTGCTTGTTGATGTTTAGATAAATCGATTTCGTATACCGCTCAGTTGAACATTGACGTTGTGATTCCCTTTGTCATAGTCTACGAAAACCTTTATTATTTTCCTTCCGTGCTACTCTTTCCTTCTTCTTTACCGTCTTGTAAATCACTAGTGGGATTCTACTGCTACTATTGTTAGGTTAATTGGTGGGATTCTATTGCTGCTGGAAAAAAAAAGGAAGTAGAGAGAGAGATAGCATGATATCAGGAAAGGAATTTGAAAAGATTAGCATACTATATCAAAGAATGGAGATATGGCTTGATATGGAAATGAAACTGAATCCCATAAAAATAGGCCATGATAATCACAAAGATTTGGGAAACACTAAATGACTATATGGATAGTTAGTACTATGTTTAAATTTTCACGGTTACATTATAATTATAAGATTCACTATATCTGCTATTAATGGTGTAAGTAAGGGTACAATGGTCCAATATCTATTTACAGGATGGAATCATAATGATTCAAATCCACTAGGGTGGAATCATAATGGAAATATTAGTTTAGGATGACAAATTAAAATTTTATATTTTTTAATTATTATTCTCATTTTTCCCTCTATTTTTCTTTTTAATTACTCCCTCCGTCCCAATTTCTTGGTCCTTCTTTCCATTTTGGGATGTCTCAAAATATTTGTCCCACTTCTAAAAACATCCATCAAAACTGGGTCACTTTCCAATTTTACCCTTAAAAAGTACTTTTTCCATCTTAATTGGCTAGTCTATTATCTTTTATTTTATAACGGTTTTTATGATTTTGAAAATTTTGTATAGTAAAACTAATTGATATCTATCAAACAAGATCCATATTAAATATGTTTTGACTTTCATATAATAAATTAGCCTCACAAATTTGGTCACAGTAATAATGACTAGATTTATGGGCCAAATAGAAAAGTCAATACAAAGTTTTCACACCCCTTAAAAATTCACTTCCCCAAAAGGGGCCAAGAAATTGGGACGGAGGGAGTATTATTTTCATTTCTCTCTATCTATTTCTAATCATTACACATAATTTTTAATTATTACTTTCATTCCTCTCACGGCACAAAATCCAAAACCCAAAGCTAAAACCCAAACCGACTTGTAGTCGTTTTCCTACCTTTACCGAATTACCTCAAGAGTGTTGAAAGGATTCGGGAGTGATGAGAGAGAGATGGTCCACGTTCCTTAACCAGCTTTGGATTCATCAGATGACGTCTACCAGGTAATTACAAAAACCTCCATCCCACAATTTGCATTTTTCAATATATATTTATATATTTGTGTGTGTGTCTGTATATATACATATGTATATGTATCCGTATATTGTATCATCATCAGATGTGATCATGTGAGCGTGGTTTTTCTGTCAGGATCGTCTTCCTCCTTTTCCTCTATCAGTGCTAAAAACCCTATCCCACTAGATTACAGTGATGTGTGTACACACCATAAAGGACTACGTTAAGGCTTCGGTATGGGGTTCAGGGACAGAGCAATGTATAAGCACCCTCAACTTGATATGCACACCAAGCTGATGTGACGGATGAGGAAAAATCTACTTTCACAAAAAAAAATATATATTTCTCCTCATCCGCCATATCACCTTGGTATGCATTTAATTTGCATGAGTGGTGTATACATAGTTTTTCCACTACCCACTTACCTTAGAAAAAAAAAAGTAAGAGCATGTCTAGTGCACTAACTAAAAAATATTTGCTAAAGTGTACACCTAAGCATATGTGAAGCCCTATTTTATGTGCTAAGAACTTAGTTAGTCAGCTAAAGAGGAATGCACTTTAATGGGTTATATATGTTCATTATCTCTCTCTCCTCTTTCTCTCTCCTAGGTCCCACAAAATTTCCCCTCTCCATCCCTTCTCTCTCTCTCTCTCTCTCTCTCTCTCTCCCCCTTTAAGTCTTTCCCCAACTTTAGGTAGTGACTTGGGACACTTTGAGGGGTGCTATTTAGGATTTTAGGGAGTCAATTTTTGTACACTAAAGAACATTTTTTGAGTTTTTCTTAGTTAGCTAGGTAGGGCACTTTAAGGTACTCTTTTAGATAGTGCACTAGAGATGCCCTTACAACTGTATGGGCCCCTTCAAATACCCAAGAGGTTGGCCCGGTGGTCAAGGCCGACTTAGGGTTTTTTTAGGAGGTTGACTTGGGCCTTGCTCCCTCCTAAGGTCGACAAGTTCGAAATCACTCAGGTGCTATCAACCTCGTTGGAGCAGCCCATGCTCTGGCTTTAAATGGGGCCATTGCTAGTGGACTATGGTGTGTGCAAGTTGGCATGTACACCTATAAAAAATAAAAAAAAAGAAGGAATATGTAGGCTCCTTCAGACGTCAAAAATTAAAATATCTATTACATATAAAAACTAAATGGGTTAAGATGTAGTGGAAAATAGTTAATTCCTTTTATGTGTATGTAAACACACACACCCCTAATGATCTAATGAAGGATCCCTCATTTTGTTAAAATGTGGACCTCTCATTTTCCGATTGCATTTTGATGATCCGGACTGTTCAATGTGCTTAATCCGAGCATTTTTTATAAATAAATAAATATACACACACACACCCCCCAAACTTCCTATCCACACCCTTAAAATGCAAACTCCGTCCGCTCCTTCACTTTCCCGATCAAATTTCCATGATCCGAACCGTCCAATGTGTTTAAAAGGTATTTTTAAGGGTCTCTACGAGAAATCAGCAAAAAAGAAAAAAAAAGATCGGGAAGGGCTTGACCGAGCAATTTTTGATAAAAAAACTGTTACTTGATCGGGTAAGTGAAGGGAGGGGTGTGTGTGTGTATAGATATATATAAATACAGTCCGGTTCCTATGAGGAATCCTTTACTTTGCTACGGTGCTGACCTCCCCTCTCCTGATCATATTTTGATGATACCGTTCAATGTGTTTAGAATATGTTTTTAAGGGTTCCCGCGAGAATCAACAAAAAAAAAAAAAAAACTGGTTAAAACATGTTTTAAACACATTGAACGGTTGAGATCAACAAACTATGACCAGGAGAGGAGATGTCCTCACCATAGAAAAGTAAGGGATCCCTTACTTGCTCCTCCGTGTGTGCTTTCGTGAGCATGAATAGAAAGTTGCTATGGTTTTTTTCTCGTAGAATATTACTCACTAGATTTCATGCTTGAATTTCAAACTATATGTACGGAAAACTTAAAAATTCAACAATCACGTGAATATGTGAATTCTAGGTTCTAAGTTCTGGTCCCCTCTCTTTGCAAATCCTAGCTCCGTCCCTGATGAGGTTAAATAATAAAGACTATGGAGTTTCTTAAACCAACGCTGTTCAACTGTTTAAAGTTGTTTTTGGTCCATTTGCAAATAGTAGAAGTAGTGCCAAATAGATGGACACAACTTTTGAGGCAAGTTAGAAAAAAGTTCACAATTGCAGTACTTTTTTTTGATAGTTTAGGGTGTCCAGGCAAGCTTACGCACACCTCAACTAATTTTTGGGAGACCAATTTGACTGTCCACAAGTGGAGGCCAACTAAAGCGGATAAAGAGGAGTCCCTTACGGGCTGGCTGTGAAGCGAAGTCCCACATCGTCTGGGTACCAAAGTAATATGAAATATATAAACATGAGGGCACCCTCACTTCATGAGCTAGCTTTTGGGGTTGAGTTCTACCCAAGACCGTGTAACATGGTATCAGAGCCGATGGTTGACAATCTATGGGCGGACTCTCCTGGAAGCATCAGTGGTTGTGGGCTTGCACGGAGACTCTCGGATGAGCAGGAAAAATCCATTGTAACTCTCGATGGAGCAAGAAAATTCCTGGTGCGTGCGGTAGGTGGCCGGCAGCAAGGTGGCTCTCGGTGGAGTGGGTACTCTCGATGAAGCAGGAAAAAATTCCTGGTGCATGCGGCACCTAGCTGGCAAGCAAGGTGGCTCTCGTGGAGTATGGTGGCTCTCGATGGAGTGGGTGCGGTAAATAAGCCCGGGTTCCAACACGGTGTTGGAGAGAGAGATCAATAATTAAGGGGGAGTCAAGTTGATCAAATCGAGGGGGAGCTGGGCCCAACGCATGGTTCACAATCTATGGGCGGACTCTCCTGGAAGCATCAGTGGTTGTGGGCTTGCACGGAGACTCTCGGAGGAGCAGGAAAAATCCATTGTAACTCTCGATGGAGCAAGAAAATTCCTGGTGCGTGCGGTAGGTGGCCGGCAGCAAGGTGGCTCTCGGTGGAGTGGGTACTCTCGATGAAGCAGGAAAAAATTCCTGGTGCATGCGGCACCTAGCTGGCAAGCAAGGTGGCTCTCGTGGAGTATGGTGGCTCTCGATGGAGTGGGTGCGGTAAATAAGCCCGGGTTCCAACACGGTGTTGGAGTGAGAGATCAATAATTAAGGGGGAGTCAAGTTGATCAAATCGAGGGGGAGCTGGGCCCAACGCATGGTTCACACATTAGGGGGAGATTGTTGAGAACATGTGTGAAAGATTGGAGTCCCACATTGGATAAACAGAAAAAGAGTTGGACCTTAACATACAATTGGATGACTCACCGCTTACAAGGCTTAGCCTTTTAAGTGGATATTGGTCATTTAATGTATATTGGGCCCAACGAATGTGGTGGACTCCGTGGATACTCCCCAACGGATTGGGCCTGCGCACATGGAAAGAACCTCAAGCGGATCAGACTCCTAACAACGGATTGTCTCTCGCCTGCACGCGGCAGGTGCTGCCGAGTGAGCACGCTACACGTGAGGGAGGGTGTGAAGCGAAGTCCCACATCGTCTAGGTACCAAAGTAATATGAAATATATAAACATGAGGGCACCCTCACTTCATGAGCTAGCTTTTGGGGTTGAGTTCTACCCAAGACCGTGTAACATGGTATCAGAGCTGGGTACCAGAGATGGGTAAGGTGCGTGTCTCTCGCCTGCACGCGGCAGGTGCTGCCGAGTGAGCACGCTGCACGTGAGGGAGGGTGTGAAACGAAGTCCCATATCGTCTGGGTACCAAAGTCATATGAAATATATAAACATGAGGGCACCCTCACTTCATGAGCTAGCTTTTGGGGTTGAGTTCTACCCAAGACCATGTAACACTGGCCCCGTAAGGTTTTTTTTTTTCAATAGGCAATGGCCCCATAAGAGTTGATAGCTCCTTAGAAGTTTCAAACTGAGATAAATCTGTAGTGCTTGATTAATAAAACACCTGTGTTGCTACTTAACCCATAATAAACTCCCAATCGCTGGGTATGTCAGATTATGTATCCCAAGGGATTAGGAGCATCGTAAAGTATAATTTACAGGATCCATCCCATGTTGTTACTGGATTGGACTTCTACCTTTGTAGATTTGGTATTTTTATTCGAATTATTTTCTCACTCTAACCTCTTCCATGGAGGTAAGTTGGCCCCATTCATGGATATGGTGTCCTATACTGCAACAACATCCCATTGTCAAACTGTGCAACTAACTGTGGCATAAGTGGGTTCCCACAATTAACTGATTCAATCCCACCTTTTTTACGTGGCAGATAAATGTGTCCACATGTGTAGGTGGATATGTTTCTTTTCTTCTTTGAATTGATATATGATGAGCCCATTTTTGTCAAGAACTTGGTTTTGGATTGTCTTTTTTTGTTTTACATCTTTGTCTATGAGGAGGAACTTTTGTTAGGCCGCCAAAATACAAGCAAATCAGAAGTAACAGGTCAGCTGAAAGACTACCTGTACGGGTTGGGTTTGGATTGTCCTAGCTCCTGAATTTATGATGCAATTGAAACCAGTCCCTGGCTTAGTGAAGGACATTCATTAAATGGATATTTAACGATGGCCAAAAGTTTTTGAATGTTGATTTGCTGAATTCCAATTCGAGCCAGATTCCTCAATGTTAGTGTTACACATGATCTACACAATTCGTAAGTTGTTTGCTACGTTCCTTTGGAGAAATGTTTGGTGGATGAGTTTGGTCTCGAGTTGAAAGTTATTTCAGTTCCTAAATCTTATGCTATGGTGGAAATTAACTTATCCTTGGTAAGTGAACTTAATTATTTGTGAAGTTTCTTGTTTGCGGACTGTTTTCTATGTGGATTTGTTTTTCAGAGTGGTAATTTGTACCCCCTTCTAATGTTCCAGTTCAAAGGTCCACAATTGTACTTCCATTTTGCTGGTTCATCTTAATTCTTCACTTTAACTACTTCCTTTTCAGTCCTTTGCTTATATGCACAACTACATAGACGAAACTTGGGTTCATAAACTCCATTTAAGCTAACAAAACTCTAATGCATGTATGCACTTGTTTATGTACGGTCAATTGACAAGGAGAAAAAAATAGGTAACATGAATGGAAAAGACATAGAAGAGCACTTTAGTTAAAGTTATTCAAACTTAATATCGGCTTGGATTCCTGATATTTTCTTCCAAATAAGTTATTCTTGGTTCTTGGATTTCAAATTCCAGATAAAGTTGACGAAAGCCCAAGAAGATGGGAACAAGAAAGAGAAAGGGAATGGCAGAAGCAAATCTTTATATTACTGTAAAGGTAAATATCTTTCTAATTTTCCCCCTGAAGGCGTGTTTTGATGTGAATATACCACCCCAAATCATTAAGGATGGATGATAAGATTCCCCTAGCAAATATATGTACAGTGGATTATCATTTGCTAAATCGGTTATTTGATTCGTCAGGTTGCGCGCGAAGAGGACCTTGTGGAACAGATTGGAAGGGATACATATTTTGACCTTGTGGATCATAACAAAGTTCGTAGTTTCCGTATTAAGAGACAGACCCCTTCCAACCTTTTTAAGGTGCAGTTTATCATTCTGTTGAGATTCAGGTTTACTTTATATTGCGTGGTTAATGACATAACAGAACAGATTTAGTTTTATCAGGTGTTGATTTATTGGAGTAACATGTTTTGGTGGATTTAGGTGTAACTTATCTAAAATATGCATCTTGATTCTTGAGGGAAATAAGCATAGAAGGAGTAAGCGTCCCCACCTGAGTATATAAAAAGACCGGTTCAGTCTAGGAGGCTAGTTCAAAACCGGTGCTGAGGTTTACATGTTTACGTACACGAGGTTTGTATCTGGAAAGCTAAAGAGGAAAATATTGCATATCGGTGACCTTTATTGTTTCATTTCTTTATGTGAAAGGAATTTCGAGGACTTCATTTTCTCAACGTGCCTTCTGTTATGTATGACAGTTTAAAATAATCTGTTGATTGCGTGATTTGGCAATTGAAGCTCTTGAGAGGTTTCATGTTTATCTCCTTAATTTGACCATTTGCCTGGGGTTTTATGACATATTTTCATGAGAAAGAGACCCGTAATTGTGATATGCTTTTGAGACTGCTTTTACATTTGTGCAAACCAACAATCTTGATTCGAGTCATTGATATACTCATATACCTATATTTTGTAGTAATTTCAATCTTAATGGATGAATGATGGTAGGTTTTGTTTTATCTTTACCACATATTGCTTGTCCTGTCATAGCATTAAAATAATAAAATTATACGCAGGAGGAAGTTGCGAAAGAGTTTGGCATACCCGTACAATTTCAACGTTTTTGGCTATGGGCAAAGCGGGAAAACAATACCTACCGTCCGCTTCAGCAGTTGACACCACAACAGGAAGCTGAACCTGTAAATGCCTTTGACGTTTCGTCTTTTCCGATGTTACATTTTTCATCTTTGGTCTTTGTGTTAGTTTTTTTAACGTTACAAAAACTCCATATCATAGTATATATGTAGCATTTGGCCTTAATCACACTTGGGATCCACCTTCACCGCTTCAGAATATGTGTGCTCATAGGTATATACATTTAATCCACCAATTGTTTGCGTGTCTTGCATTACCTAACTTCCCATGAGAACCAGATGGTCAGATTTTTTGGACATCAGTTTTAGCTCAGTTTGGCAAATTTAGGCAGATTATTCCTTTTCAGAAAAAGATGAAACCCTAGTCATACTCCGTATTTTCCTAACAAATTTATCGTGATGTTATACTTAAAAGTTAAAACCCCGCCTCTCATGAATTTTAAGAAACAAGCTGTACTTTTAGGCATTCTGGTAAGATGACTTTAGGGTGGCTGTAAGCCATACTTCTCAAAAGAAATTACTCTTAGTTACCTATCTGTATGAAAGATAAATGATTCAGGGGCTTATCTTCGCTTTTTAACACATATGTAATGATTATGTATTATACCCTGACAGTAAAATGTCTCGCTCCTTCACCTAATGCTTTTCACCTTTAAAACATTTGATAATTAATAACTAGTTGCTTTTGCCTTGTCATGGCAGTTTCTATACCAAGTCTTTCTGTATCAACCACGGTGACTAATTATGTACTTGACGGCTTTAATGCAATTTTTCACAATGGGCCCACCTGAGTTTTGGGTTCTAGTGAACTCTGTTTTTTTTCAGTTCGAGATTTGTGTGGATTATTGTTAAGGTTGGCCTGTTCAAAATATTGTTTCTTTTGCCATAACTTGGATATGCATTAGTCGGTTATGACCTGTAATTTGTAAATCCACCTTGAAAGTTTTCATTTATAAAGCAGTTAAGTTGCCGGTGGACTTGATTAATGTGGCTGTTTCTTTTAAGAATAATAATAGGACTTAGGTTCTTGAACACACATGTACTTGGGAATTGTGTTCTATCGAGTAGTCCAAGTCCCCATGTATACCACAATTTTAAGCCAACTGAATTCGAAGGATGTATTTATGCTAGAGTCACTAGTTTGAAGTCTCTCTTTAATTGCTTGGTATTGTTAGTGTCTTCTCTTTAGCATGTTATGATGAGTCAAATGAAATCTTTCGTGCATTTAGAACTTTAGAAGTATGTTGAGTTTTGAATGCATTTTAGGTTGGACATTTGAGAGAGCCAACCCAGAAGGTGAATGCTGCGGAGTTGAATTTGTTTTTGGAAGTGGAACTTGGACGGGTATTGACTATTTAATCTGATTTCGTCATTTCAACCCTCTGATTGCTCAAATTCAGCAAATGGAATTTATTCAAGTCTAGTCGTTAGAGTGAGTTCTCATCTAAACATGGAGCTCTAGGTGGTGAACTTCTTGATCACAACCATGCAGGGTCTGCAGCCGATTCGTCCACCTATGAAGAGTGCAGATGATATTCTTCTTTTTTTCAAACTTTATGACCCTTTGAAAGAGGAGCTCCGGTACTTCTACATTCCTTTCCTTGGGTTGGTGTTGCATGTAGTTAGCTTGTCCTCTCCCACTTTTTGGTCGGTTCTGAGGCTATTTGTATGTGTTGTCAGCTATGTTGGACGGTTTTATGTGAGGGCCGGTGGAATCCCGATGGACGTTTTGGCGAAGATTAATGGGTTGGCTGGATTTGCTCATGATGAAGAAATTGAACTCTATGAGGTAAATCGGTTGTTCTCAAGGCTTTTGTTAGAATTTGTTGCCGTTGGGTAGTGATTTTCATACTCATGTCTTTTAGATCGACACTCTTTTCCTTGTCTTTATTCCCTTGAATTTACAGCATAAATATTCCCTTCTTCACACACAAAAGGGCAGTGTTGTAAATTCAGACAAGTAAAGACAGAGAAAGAAGTTCACATGGTAAACAAGGGGGCAAAAATAAATGAATTTTTTGTTTCCTGTGTGGGCTCATTGTTCGGGTTTTAGTCCGCAGTTATCTTGCATCCTTTTCATGTTCAGGAAATAAAATCTGGACGAACAGTCAGGATTGACCCTGTGGACAAGTTGGTCACTTTCCGTGGTAGTGAGGTACGTGTATGGCAATTGCAAGTCATTTTCTGTTTGTGCAGATTAATTAAATGCTGATCTCCTGCAGCTTGAAGATGGCGACATCATTTGCTTTCAGAAATCACCACAAGTTGGAAGTACTAGTCAATGTGAGCATCCTGATGTTCGTTCATTTCTGGAATATGTGCATCATCATCAGGTACTCAATGAGCCTTCGCGATGTGATTAGACTTCTTTCGGGACTTTTATGGGACAGCAGGTGTAATATGTGTTTTTTTTCCCTTCCCTCCGTTACTTTGGATTGGTACTAATATCTGTGCCCAATGTGTTACCCAGGTATATTTGGCAGCATCGCTTTGAATATGCCGTGGGTCTCTTAGTTTTAACTTGTGTTTGAAATTTCGATCACCAAGAAATGGACACCGACAGTGTCAATACGAACTAGAAAAACAGTAGCCATTCAACATATTAGCAAAGTTAGCATTTAGCATCCGCATAACGCTAGCATTCTGGATAGTGTTAAAAAAATTTCAAATCATTGCAACATAGATGATGTATTCATCTTGCAAATGTTTCAAAACATATTTACAGTTCACAAGTGGCAGTCTGCAGAATTCACCACATTTTAGTATTAAGAGATTTATTCCGGGAGGGTGTGTTTGGAGGGTTCAAAAGTTATTTGTGAAAGTGTCCGCGAAGTTTATGAGAAATGTCGGACTATGATAAGTCATGTATTAAGAATAAAAGTGAAGCCAAACGAAATGGTCCATTGGTTGAATTTCTGATGTCAAGCATTTTAGCACAGCATGAAAATTGCAAAAAGTTAGTCCCAAAAAAAATGAGAAAGGGAGGAGGCTCCACTCCAGTTTGGTCCAGTTTTGGGCCTTTATGGGTTCAGCTCACGACATTGATCAGAATCGTTTACTTTGTAGGGCTTGTCGAGTACGTCATTGACATAAAAAATTAGCTTGATCGAACTTCAGTAGGTACAGGAACAAAATAGATTTGTACGAGGAAAAATTATGGGCAATTTTAAGTTCCAAATTAGTTTTTGTCATCCCATTTTCCTTGTACAATCTATTTCGTTCATGTACTTATCGAAGTTCGATCAAGATAATTTTTTGTGTGGATGGCGTACTCGATGATCTCGATTTCGATCATTGTTGTGGGCTTAGCTGAACTTTGAAATAAGCACCGGATACTTGTTTGTTATATTCGATGCATGTCAGGCTCGTAGTATCCGTGCTTCATAGTTGTCTGCAGTTCATAACTTATGGGATTGAGTGGACATTCTGTGCACATCTTTTTATAGATGTTTGCATAATAGCTTTTCCAATGCCTTCCGTCGTCTTTCTGAATTGGTTTCCGACTTCTCAAACTAGCTCTTATGTAGAAGAAAAGTCTCCCATAATGTGGCCTCCACATTCGTTTTCCTATTTATGTTCTATCTTTCACCAAGTCCTGGTTGAGACCTCTAATTCCTGCATTTGCCTTTCACTTGAATGATGCAAGCAGATCAAACCACAGCATCACAGAAAACGCGGGTATGTTCATATTTACAGTGGAGGAATTATTTCCATGCTAATTTTGTCAACATATTGACTTTCATTTTTATTTTATTTTTGTCAGGTGCCCTATTAGTTCTGACCCAGAACTGACAGAAAGTAGCCAAGGCATCATTTCGGGTGGTTCAACCACGCAGACTCATTCTGCCAATGCTTCAGCTGTCAAAGTCAGATTTCTGGAATGCTGGGTTTCTTCCGAGGCGTCCCTTTTACTCGAAAAGATCCGCAACATTCACAAGGACACTTTCACTAAATTCTCAATGAAAGGTGAAAAACTGCAAACCGTACTACTTGAGTCGTTTGCCTCGTTCATTGAAAAGATGTCAAATACTAAGGTCTATGAAGTGCAAGAGGATGTACTACGGAGGGCCACAGCTTCGGTCGAGGAATTTGAGCAAGTTGGGCTGGAGTTATCGTGGTTGAAGAAGAGGTTGGAGGAAGCAAAGAAGGTTAATAAATGTTCACAGTCTCTGATCTACGTAGACTTGTGCGAAAATGCTTTGAAGGTGGGTAGAGCTAAGGTTCGTGAACTCGAAGAAGGGTTAGTCAAGGCTAAGGCGGAACTGGAGGATTTGTCAACGGGCTTGCCAAATTCACTAGCATTGAATGATAAACTACTCATGGACGTTGTATAAAAAAGGAACCGTTTTCTTGACTGTGTTGTAAAAAAAAAATACTAGAATCAAGGCCTAGAATCTATGCCAAACACCCTCTAAGTCTTTAGAGTCCTAAACTTAAAAATTCTGTTTGCCACATGACTCTTTTTGCGTTTAAAATAGGTTGGGAATTTCTGGTTACATCTTTCATGTAGGTTCTGTTTGTTTGGACGTAAAATATTTTCTGATAAAATATTTTACTTATTTTCTGGTATTTGGCTTTAAAAAATGACGTAAAATATTTTCAAAGGTAAATGTTTTGCACCATTGGGGTGTAACTGTTTTCCCCTCATTTTTTCGGTAAGTCATTTTTGCAACTCCCCGCCCCCACCCGCCCGACATTTCCACGTCCCTTCTTCCCCAAATACTCGGAACACAAAAGCTAGAGAGAGAGAGAGAGAGAGGTCGATCTCTGTAGCACCGTTCGCTGTCCACAGATCGCGGCGATTCCCGCGACGACTCACTCCAATTGCTTCAGCATCACTATCTTTTGTTCAATCGGTGCAAATTTCACCCCTTAACATTCCTCAACCTATAAATCTTCTCCAATTGCCTACAAGCCGGTTTCCTCATATTGCTCTTAGCACGAGATTTTTCGCTCAAAAAAGCTTCCATTCTAAAGTAACGGTCGAATCCAGGTACACCAATCTCAGTTTTTGATTCCTCTTGCGTAATCTGATGTGAAATCGAAGATGTTTCGAACTTCTTCTACCATTTCCGCCTTCACCATCCGATCGACTCGCTCGGATGCGAACGAGTAAGGCTGGAGACTTCCACCCAGAGGAAAGAGCATTCGTAGTTTTCGCTTTTGATTAAGGCTTCGATGTAAGAATTGGATCTATGCAGCACCGTTCGTTTAGCAGATCTCAATTTGGAGATGTGTATCATGTTCTTCCGATTGGGGCTGTGTAATGTTAAAAGTCATGCACATCTCAATATTGGAGTTTTGAATATGGATTTGGTTAATCTATTTGTTGGGGCTTTTAAGTTTCAATTTGGAACGATTTGTGCATAAAATTGGAGTAATAAGCATACACAAATACACATCTTTGTGTTACTGTTGAGGTGAAAGTGAAGCAAACATTTGTTTCTGGAAAATCTCTCTCATGTGCAACCAAATACCCAAAAACAAATTGGAAATTTTTTTTTTTTTGCAAAACCATTTTACAAGGAAATCATTTTACGTTGGAAATTGTTTTACGTCGAAACAAACGGAGCCGTAATTTAACTGGATTCTGCATCAGGTTAAGGCTCTGCGCACGCAGTACCCCACCTTGTTAGGTACTTAGGTTAAATAGATGGTACGAGTAGTGGCGGACACAAGATTCTTAACTCAGGGGACCAAATAACATGTATTCATAAATTAACAACAAAATATACGACTGCTTATTGTATGATGATGGTTAAGATGGAAACAATGTCAACATGGTTAAAAGTTTGCTACATTTTTTGGCCTGTCAAAAAAATAAATAAAAATTTGTTACATTTTTCCTCCGTCAATATATCTTTACAGATTGAATAGATTATTCCTAATTTCTTTTTAAAACAAAAGATTTGAACTGCTCTCTTCGTACAAATGCTTAGCTTAAAGTGTATCAAGTGGTAGGTGCGAACATAATGCCCCACATATAATAAGTATGAGTTTGGCCTTGTGTATATAAACTCTTGGACATCCTCTCCTGTAAGCTAGTTTATACATGAGTTGTATCATCTAGTATCAAAGCTAGCCACCATGTTGCAACTCAACCCACACGGGTGACCTCTAGGACGGATTAAAATACTTAGGCCTTGTTGGTTTCCCTGTTTAGTTTTAGTTTTAGTTTTGATGACATCATCATTTCCCTCATTTCTCTCTCTATCTCTCTCCACTCATTACACTTGCTGACATCATCAAAACTAAACTAAACTATCTAACCAAACACAGCCTTAAAAATTATTGAATACTGATGAGTAAGTGAAGTTGCCAAAAAATAGAAAGGGTTACCTACCATCAGGTTAGTGTCAGGCCGCCGTACTACCAATATAACCGACTCCGCTCGGCACATCACTCTGCAAACTCGAATTAAGCCGAGCAACTCATTCAAGAATAGCTCTGTGATATCCCACATTAGCAACAAATCAAAAGGGAATTCAATATATAAGGATACCCAAGCAACTATTGTATCACGTTTTTAGGCTAATGGTTAATAGGTCAGCTAGCGCAGATCGTTACCAGTGGTATCACAGTTTGCACCAACCGGAAGTGTGAGTCAGGTCACAAGCAGACATGCTTGGGTGAGCCTGACAAGTGAGGAGCTTGAAGTGCTTATCGTGCTTGGGCTGGTCCCACATTAGAAGCTTGACGTGCTTAAGCGGATCTTGTCTCACATCGCTTGGTAGATGGAAGTGATCGACTGTGGAAAGCAACGAGGACGTTGTGATCTTAAGTGGGGTAAATATCCCACATGGTAACATATCGAAAAACAATACGATATATAAAAAAATCCAAGCAGCTACTGTATGACTTTGAGACACTGTATAACTTGAGTTAACCTATTGAGCATTTGAGCTACTTGGTCAAGCTAAAGGTCCAAAGAAGCCAAGATTGAATGCATTTAACTGATTGTCAATAGCTCAGAAGTCTTTCATTTACAACCCTAAGCTAAACTAGTATCTTGCATGAACTTCTGTTTCCATCTCCTACAATACCTCTCGAACCGTGTTTCAAGGTTCCATTCTGAATAATTAACAAGTCAACTGAGTTCACAAGGAAATAAACGATTTCGGGAAGAAGATAAAAGCTGGACTGGGGAAGCAAAAACTTGTTTCTTTTGCAGAGATCTGGGAAACCCCAGAAACTGTAATGGAATCAACAACTACAAACGTCACCCGATCGCTCTCGAATTCAGTAATGCACAGAAGATTAACTAAAAATGGATGGCACACGAGAAAAAAGAATGTTAAAAGACATACCTATACCCTCTATACACCAACCAACCAAAAATCTTGCGTATTCCTACATTACAACTGGAACTAAAACAGGTAACCACCTAATTACCTCAACCGGGCGCGGGCTGTTGTGAAAGAGAGACCAGGGAAATCCAAACTATGAAGGATACACTGAATATGCTATGCCATCCCTGTAAGAGAGAATACACATCTATTGAAACAATAACTAGACCTCGAGCTATCTCGCTGCCAGCTTCATTTTTGCTGCTGCTGCTTTCTTCATAAAGCCGCATATGCCATTGGACGTTTTGAGGTTCAGCCCATGTACCAATGGAGATTCCGCATGCATCATGCTAATTGTAAATTCTCACTGGCTTCTCAAATGTGTGTCGATTCTGCAAATTTAAGGTGGTCACTACAACTTTCAAATAGCATCAGCAGAGGGCACTGACTAATACACAAAATAGGGTCTGCCAATATTAATTAACAAGGGTGTGCTTTTGGGGCTAGCGGAAGGGGAATATAAAGGAAGGACAAAACGAGAGAAAGGAATGGGAGAGAATTTTCCTGTAAAAAGTTATGTTTCTGTATTTGGTTTTCCAAAGCAGAGAAAGGAACAGCAGAGAAATTTTCCAGGAAAATAGTTATTCTTTTGTATTTGGTTTCGCAAATAAGAGAGAGTAAATTGAGAAGAAATAAACATCCACAAGTTCAATTTTAACCAAAAAAAAAAAAAACAAAGAAAAGGAAAGAGAACAAAGTGCTAAAAACCAAATGATTGATATGGAAAATCATTATCTTACTTCCTCTCCATTTCCATCCTTAAGTTCCAAACAGAACCTTGAACTAACAAACAAAAAGAGAAAAAATAAAAAAGAAAAAGAAAAATTAAGACATAAGAGTATAAAAGGGAAGTGAGAAGGAAATAACTTCCATGTACTTTCCCTTCGGTTTTGTTTCTTCTTTTCTCCCAAGCTATAAAGTCAACAAAGAAAGGAAACGAAATATCATACTTCGATTCTTCCTTTGCTACAAACACACCCTAAATATCCACCAAACCGACAGGCTTCACAGAAAGAGGTATGAAGGGCGGAATAATGCCAACATCATATGTATGTGTCACAAAGCCAACCTCAGTTGATAACATCTCCCTAGTTTTTTAACATGAACGTCCCTAAAAACCTGTAAGGCTGTAATTATGCTCATTAAAGTAATTCAAGGTATTTCTATACCTGATTTGCTGCATATGACCTCTTAGGAGCATTGTCAGAATGCTCCAACCCGAGGTACTGTTCCCATGCACCATAAACATCCCTTCTCTGAAAGCAAAATATCAAAAGAAAAGATTGTTAACCACCTCAAGGTCCTCAACTAAGTGATGCAAGAATGCATTAATATCTGCTCGTGTGTGTGTGTGCGCGGGTCTCTATGCGTGAAAGACTCCTTGTGTGTGCTTTTTGTTGCTCTTCATGGCACTTTCGGACTAATAGGATGCTGTCTAAAGGATCGCTGCTAGGGACCCAATAGTAAACTTTGCCATATCTTGGTCTGTACATATTTTCAGATTCCTTATCCGTGAAAGGCTGTGTGTGTGTGTGTGTGTGTGTGTGTGTGTGTGAGAGAGAGAGAGAGAGAGAGAGAGAGAGAGAGAGAGAGAAAATTTATGCACCTGAAACCGATTAGAGACAATGTCCGAGTCCTGAAGGTAATCAGGACGACCCAAAGATAAAAACGCAAACTTCCACTGAGAAAAAAGGAGACAACAAGAAAAGACCACAGTAAGTCTTGACCAAGAACATATTCTGTAAGAGAAGGATGCATCTTAGAGTTGGAAGAGAGTTTTGTGGGCTCAAGCAAACTAGCTATAGTACATGCTAGAGCAAAGTTACTACCTAAATAAAAATAAGTTCTTATTGGCCCTCTCATAACATTGCTTTTTTTTATTAAAAAAAACACATTTTCTCACTTCTCTTAACTTTTAAGAACTTAATTTAAGCGTAAATCTAATTTGAATAATTGGTTAATCTAGCTCTATTAAACCAAAGAGAGTACGAGAGTTGCACGTAATCTATTGATGGTACAAACTATATTTCCAAATCATCAATGAATAACAAATATGAATTATTAGGAAGTAAGAAGTTCATACGAAAACATATCACTATTCTTGATGATAAAAAACAACCTAATATCATACTACTAAAGTTTCTTTCCTTTTTTTAATATCTTTCCAAGCTACATGTGATGTACATGTTTATCCAGACTTAACTTTTTCTCCTCCATGTGCGGCATAATGAATACTTAACGTGATGCTCATTGTTCTTCATCTTTGAATGCTCATTATCTTACTTGCATTTAACACGAATACTAGCATGTATATTATATACCATATACCAACGTTGAAAAGCTTTGGAGTTCATCGATCCTCATTTATTTTTCTTTCCAAGATGCAGTGCTTCACCTAATGTCATTTTTTGGGACTCACAAAGAAATTTTGGTATGTTATGTACGACTATAAATTGAGCAAGGGGTTCGAATTTGTGAAAATATAAAAAGCCTCCAAACTACCAATCAACCTTTAAAAAGAACAAACTACCAATCAAGCTTTAAAAAGAACTTTACATCAACCCTATTCTCTCTTCGGGCTAATATTTATACTCCCTCCATCACAAATTGCCGGTCCTCCTTTCCATTTTTGGATGCCCCAAAATATTTGTCCCTCTTGAAAAGTCAAAGTAAAAGAGTTATAGTTTTCCCAAACTATCCTCGGTTAATAGCAATGATTGTGGTCAAAAGTTAGAATAGAGGGGTATTATGTTGTACAGATTTTTGCTCCCTCCATCCATTGGCGGTTCCACCTTATGCCTTGAATGGTCACATGAACACCCTTGGGAAAAAAATTGTACTAATAATACGTATAAAAAATTGTGCAAATTTAGGTCAGTCCATACTTTGAACACCCAACCAAAATATGAATGAACACCCATTGCAACCATTGCAAAATTAAATGAACACCCAACCAATAATTTAGTTTATCAATCTACTTTGAAAAACCTAATTACATCCCGTTATAGCCCAATTGTAGGTGGCTCCACATATAAGAAAACATGGTCAATTGAACATGCTTAATTTTTTAATTTTGTTGTTACATTGCATCTAATAATTTTATCTCATATTTTGTTTACACACTTAGTCCTATAATATGAACAAAACACCCTATAATTCAGATTATTTACAATTGAATACTTAATATACTAGCTCAAAACAAGAAAGACATCTTAATGACAAAAAAATGGAGAGTGAGAAAGAAATAAAATCTATTGGTATTGTTATCGTGCAGTTTCTCTTAGAACGACAATCAAAAAATAAGAGCATATGTTTAAAAAGATTCATATTCTGTGAAAACGTATTCGCTAGATAATTTTCTAAAGAAAATATTAGCGTATTTATCCGGTTAGATTTTTCTTTGCTAAAAATATAAAAGTTTGTTGAGAAGTACACCTACAACATTTTACATATTTTTGTATTTTTTGAGTCGTATTGTACACACTAGTATAGGAAATTTCGTAAAGATATGACTAATTGGTTAAGTTAGTAGAGTTAAAGGTAATTTTTGAACACCCTATTATAAATTCTTGGAGCCGCCACTGCCTCCATCCCATAAAGTTGACCATCTTCGAGATTCCAACTTTTTACTAGGACATAATTATTATGTTGTACAGATTTTTGCTTTAAAAAATTACCCTTGCCATTATTTTATTCCTTGGTCTTTTAACTATTATTTTATTCATTGGTTAAACTCTTCCCACTGTTAGCTTTTGAGTCTTTCTGCACTGAAGTTGACATGGAGGGGACTTTCCCACTGGGTCAACTAGAATCCAAAACAGATGGAAAAATCTTCTCCGTGAATCTAGGTGGTAAAAGAGAATGGTTTAAAATTTGGAGAAATTCAAATCGGGCGGTTAAAAGAAGACAAGGGCAAAATAGGAAGTTTATCCAATTTTGGGCATTGAAATCTCTAAAGGGACATAAGTATTGCGACTGCCAAAAATGGAATAAGGACACAACTTTTTGGGATGGAGGGAGTAATTAAGAACAAGTACATGGTCCGTAATCACTCCCCGTTCATGGCCACAGCAACACTTGTTAACAACTAAGAAATAGTTATACCTTCGAAAACTCTTCATCCGGAACCTGCAGTTTCTTCTGTATGCGTACTTTGACTTCAGCCAACGTCTCGCCCTCACGGATGACAAGGAAAAAAGGTTCCCCAAAATTCTGGACCTGCTGTTTGAAGTGAGAAAATAGAGCAGATATGATGAAAAATGACAGCAGTGTACGGCAAAATCACCATTAACTGGTACAGAATAAATCACATACTCAAAGGTGATAAAAATGCATGAAAAATTGCAAATTCTGTCATCAAAATTCCAACCAAATAGCTTACCACTTGGTTCTGAGCTGTATCTTTCATGAAATGATAAACATGGATAAGACGGTCATGTGGACCAAGGTTCTTCTCCTCCTCTGGGATCTGTTAAAAGGACAAATATGTCAAAACCTTTACAAATTCTTGTTATCTGACAAAAATAAGTCCACCAAACCAAATCAAGATAAAACTTATCAGCACATCCATAGAGGCAAGTTGAGCCTTTGATATAACAAGCCTATGTAGCACTGACATGGACATGCGAAACGATACCGATACATGCAGATTTCAAACAATTGGAGGACATAACACATTGGGGACGCATTTGAAAAATAATATTCATGTATGCAATTATATGAATAAAAGAGGCTCTGGTTATTAATATATCTCGTAAATCTTGTTTATCGTCACATCATTCACAAAACTCTTCCAAAAAAAGCAGTTCCTCGTCTATTTGTCGTTGTAGTCAATAAACCAATCTCTCACAAAAAAGAAAAGACTCATCTAAGCTTTAAGAAGAGTCTACTCTTTCAATTAACATCCCTGAAGTGTCTTGCGAGCGTCTGGAATTTTTTTTAGAGTGTCTCAATATCAAATATGTTGAGAAAAAAATAGGACACTTCGAATTTGAGTGTCCCAGAGAGTGTCCGTGTCCAAAGCCGGTAAGCGTGCCACCGAAGAGGTGCGCCAGTGCTACATAGCAACGAGCTCGTTTACATAGCAACAAGCTGTCGCAAGGAATGTCAATCACCTTATTTTATAAGTAATCAATTCATTGAAAAGGCATCAAGGGATGCAACCCATGTACAATTCAAAGTGAAGAACAAAAGGCCAAAAAGCCGACAACACCAAAAGAGACAGAACAATCAATGGAGCCTATACACCTCTCTAAAAGCCAAAAATATCTAGCATTCCAAGGAATTGATCAAGGGTTGGTTTACACTCCCTCGACTCCCAACTAAACAAACTAGAAAGTAAAAGACCTTTGCACTATATCTTCCATCACTAAAAGCCATTTCTGCTGACTGTTGTGTTTGGATCTTCGATTATTGCAGGGAAGTAAAGAAATTGGAAAAGATAGAGGACAAGTAAGGTGAAAGAAGCTAAATTCTTTTCTTTCATTTGCCAAAAATGAAAATTCAAGAGGAAAGAGAAGAAAAAGAGGAATGAAAACATAAAAAAATTAAGAAAATCTGGAGAAACAATAATCAAAGAGCATCAAATAACAAATCATCAATCCAAAAGTGTGCTCCCAGAATTTGACAACAAAAGGCGAGAATGTCTATTCCTGGCTTAGTGATCCAAGGTGCATCCTTCAATAACTTATGAAGGCACACATGTAGTTGCTACTTTTCTTATACAAGATAAAAGAGCAAGCTGCTTAGTTTGTGAAGGCTTGGATTACTTCTCATCCAGCAATAACTTATTGCTGAGTGACAATAACCAACAGCCCAAGCAGTTGATTGAAAGCTTGAAAGCACTGTTACCAAAACATCAAGAAGCAGGAAGCACCTCTACATGAATTGGAATATAATTTGTAGCTTGAAACAATGCAAAAATAAGAAAATCTAAAGAAACTACACGCCAATATAGGATTTAGCCCAACAAGTATATCTATTACATTTTACCTCCTCTGCACGTAATGTCCAGTATTGATCATTAATATTCTCAATCTTCTCATTGAGCGGGAAAATCTGCCAAATGTGAAGCGACAGAATAAGCTTAACTAGCAACAGGAAAGCTCTAGAACAAATAAATGCTTACTTGTTAGCCTACCAGAAATTCCGAATTTCCGAATGCGTGTCAATAACATTCTCCGGACCCTTATTTCTATAATTTCTATAATCAAATTGAAAAGTATGTACAATTCTTAACATAAATCATAACACAGCCCACATATATACATGTTTTTTCCTTTTACTTGTTTAAAGTGGCCTTGCATTATTATCATTGTATGAGCAAAAGCAGAATCTTTTTTGAATATTTTTAATTTGTAATATTGCTTCCTAAAACTCCAATGGTTTCTTTTGCCGATATTCTGATTTACTGCTGTCCTACATTTGTTTTTGCGGGTAAGAAATCAGGGGTGGTCTACAATCAGGAGAAGGTGAAAAATAGGTTTTCATAAGTACGGCATAGGAACTTGTTGAACTGCACAGTGTACCATTTATAGGTAGAAAGCAAGCCAGAGCTAGCCCAGGAAGACATTAGTATTTTATTTTATTTTATTGTGATCCACGACCCATGTACCCAAAGGGTCCTTGACTACAACTAAATTAGTGCGAGTCTGCGATCCTAAGGTATGAATACCTTGATTGAAAGCTGAATGAGTCCATTCGGAAAACATATTCGGGACTAGTAAATAGGCCTTTCTTGACTTGTCAACCACAGACATCCAGGAAGATACACTCATTTCCATGAGCACTTCGCAAGTTCACTTCTGAAACTAACAGTTATAGCTTGATTCTTGAACATTACCTTATAGATTTTGTGATAGAAAACTTCGAGCAGTCTAAGTTCTGCATTTGGATGAGACAACTCAACCTGTTCAAAAAACAAAACAAAAGCAACAGGGTGAGCGGATTCTTGTTGAAAGCGCTATGGAATACTAAATATTGGGAAAAGAATACTTCAGCCGAAATGAGAGAAAAACATCATCAAAAGTCAGTCAATATAGCACATCACTGAAACAAGGGAATATGTCAAATGCTAGAAGACACAAGATGTTCCAGTTACCTTTGTCTTAAGGTCATTAATGACATCTCCAACAGTGCTTTGTTTTGGTAATCTAATCGTATGTATTACAACCTGAAAATGGTTAAATCAGTATTGTCTGAGAAACTAGATCTAACACCCAACAAAGAGGAAAAAAAAGAGAGAGATGACTGCTCCAAAGTAACACTTACTTCATCCTTGGTAGAATGATGGAAAGCAACCTTCAGAGTTTTCAGGCCTTGCAGTTCTGGTAGAGGGATATCCAGCACCTCATAGTAAAGAATATCCGAAGTCTGCCAAGAGGGGCAAAATCAGCCAATCAGAACACAGAAGTTATGGTAAATGTAAAAAGTAAAACAAGAAAAGTCCAGATCAAAGTGACATTAAAGAACCTGATTGTAGTGAACCAGCATGTCTGATAGATGTTCCACTCCTCGATACTTGATTGGCTGGGGCTTAGGTTGCTGGGAGTAGCAGTTATGAGCTGTAAGCCTTATTTTAGATGGATCATCCAAGCCAAGATGGTGGGCAACTCTTTCGACAACATCGTCATAATTGTGAAGCTTCGATCTTGCATAATTACAAGGATAACAAAATTCTCTTTGGTAAGAAAATCCTTGGAGGAAAAAATATCAACTAAGAAACCAAAATCCTAATCAGATGCATTTATCAAGATCACGTACTACAAAACAACCTTGAATAGGAATAACTTACAATTCAAGACAAAACTCATCCTCCTTGGGTTTCTCCAAAGAACGGAAGCGAACAACCTATGAATCATAGATCAGGTGCAAAACAGCTTAGGAAGTTGGCTTGATATAGAACGATCAGGATGACAAGAAAGGACAACTTTGGATCTTATCATGCATGTTGAGGTTCAAATAACTGAAATAAATACAAAGTTTGCAAAGCATAACTGGGCAAGGGAAGCAGGTGCAGTCCTTCGAATGTTGGGTTCACAAATTATTCAATGAAGTGGTGATGTGACAGTTGGCTAAACAACTAATATAGAATATGGTCAAGATAAACATGGAACTCGAGAACTTCTCTTTAACTCCAACTGCGCACTCCAAAATTGAACCAGACAAACTTCTATGAAATAGAGACGGATTGTCAGGCTGTTTACGAGATCGGTTTTGACTCTCACCTGTAACTAGACACGTAATTTAAAAAGTGCAGAAAGGGCAGACTTCCTGTAAAAGAAACAATAAGCAAACAAAGAACTAAAGGGTTGAAGCCTGAGGGGATTAATTATAAATTGGCTATCAAATTGGTGGTAAAGACACGAGTTCCTTCAGTTAAGAATAGGGTTGGGGCCAGCTGGCCAGGTCTCATCTCCACTTCATATCTTGGTTTGATTTTGCCCTGGCAGAAGTGGCAGAAGAATAGAAGGTGTAGGTGGGCCGCCAAATCTTGAACAATCATAATGGGAACATGGAAGGTAAGGTACTTTTTGTGGCAGATATAGCATTACAAGAATGGAGGGGGAGATGGTATAGAGAGAGAGAGATGGTAGTAAGGGGCAGAGAGAGCCTAGCAGACCTGGAAACAATAGGTTGTAGACAATGGTGCACACATGTTTTTGGCTTGATACAGAACGTATGGTTCTTCCTTAAAAACATGCCATAACTCTTTTTACGTCTAGACTTTAAGGAATTCTGTAAAGATTTAGAATAAACTCAAAACAAAAGCTTTTTAAATTACATATCTACTCAAGCTGTTCGCAGAAATCTTTAAACAACAAACAGGAAATGAAAACGATACAACGGGTCACATAGCGTTCAAAGAAAACTGCCAATCCACAAGCATGGAGAACACATCAGGTCATAGAAGAAACAGAGTCACATGGCAAAGGCTCTGGAATACCTGCCGATTATGCACGTATTCTAAAAATGAAGGAACATCAGGATAGCGACATTGCTCGCTACTTTCAACTTGAGGAGATTTCTGAAAGCAAATGATGTCCCCATCTTCAAGCTGCAGGAGGAGGAGAATTAGGTAAACATTTATCAGTAGATACATATACCACCACCAAAACAAGATGAAAATTGAGAAATACGCATAGACACCAAATATACAACAATAGTGATTTCAAGTTGATTAAGCTCATACCTGACTACCCCGAAAAGTAAGCTTCTTGTCAATGCGTTCACACATGACATTAGGTTCAAATTTAATTTCCTGAACATCAAAAGGATGATCAAGATGAATGCCCAAGCTATGAGGC
Organism: Vaccinium myrtillus; assembly: GCA_016920895.1. Classification (NCBI taxonomy): domain Eukaryota; kingdom Viridiplantae; phylum Streptophyta; class Magnoliopsida; order Ericales; family Ericaceae; genus Vaccinium; species Vaccinium myrtillus. The sequence continues at coordinate 29,366,768 of CM029278.1, read as the reverse complement.
AATCAAGGAAGATGAAAATTATTGTAAAACCATTAAAAATAGCACAAATTGACCTCAAAGAGTTCAACTTCTTCATCTGGAGAAAATCCAGCGAGCTCATTTAGCTTTGTTAATATTTCCAATGGCTTTCCATTGCCTTTCACAAGCAGCCGCCCAACATAACTGACAACATACAAGAACAACCTGAATAACTAACCAGGAAAAAAGTGATGGGGGGAGGGGGAGAATTAGTAATTAGGTGCACTCCACCCATATAAAAGGAATGTTAAGTACCGGAGCTCCTCTTTCAAAGGGTCATAATGCTTGAAAAATAGAAGAATATCCTCTTTGCTCTTAATGGGAGGAGGAATTGGCCGCAAATCCTGCATAGTTGTACACATCAATCTCACCACCTAAAGCTCCACGTTTATATCAGAAATCAAATATAACAAAACTGCGAACAAAGTCCATTCAATTTGAGCAACCAAGAGGTTGGATTGATTAAATCCAATTGAATAGTCATTACCTGTCCAAGTTCCACTTCCAAAAACAATTTTAGCTCCGCATTATTTGCCTTATTGGATACCTCTCTCAATTGGCTAACCTAAAATGCATTGAAGGAATAAAAAGGCTACGTCAGTTTTTTAAGGCTCAATTCACTCCAAACACTTTGACAGGATCATGGAAGATGACATCATAGCATGCTAGGAAGAAGATACATCTACCAGACCCATCAGCTCGACAGATTTTTGTTTGCTATAAAAAGAAAGAACGTACGATAACAGAGGAATCAAGAGGATGGCACCCACATCTACAAAGACTCCTAAGATAAAAAGGCCCGACGCTACCATTTGTATCAATCAAACACATCTATTATGCTAACAAATGATTGAGAGAAGGGCTACAATCTTTCTCCTCTGAACTTAAAAAATATACTATCAAGAGAATCATTGAATCTATGCAAGGGACTCTCCAAACCATCAAAATGCCGAACACTCCTTTCAAGCCAAATAAGACACATCGAGCAACCAGCACCATCTCCAAAACCTTCCCATCCTTTCCCCCTACCTTGGTCCCTCTCCACCAGTAAAGAAGCTCCACAACTCCCTCCAGAGTATCATAGACTACCTCGAAGGTTTTAACCATGAGATAAATGAAGAACAAAGCCCCCACACAACCGGACAATGAACAGGAAAAGTCGCCAACTCCGCAATCCATTTGCATAGAACACCAATTTACAAAAATCATCCATCTTTGAATTAGTTATCCAAAGTAAACCGTGCCAGAAAAACTATAGACACTGAGTCGAATGTACTTACAGACTGAGCTTCCTCTTGCGGTGTCAATGGTCGATTCGGACGGTATGTGTGGTTTTGACGCTTTGCCCACAACCAGAAACGTTGACATTGTACTGGTACCCCAAGCTCTTTGGCAACTTCCTCCTGGATATGAATTTAAAAGAATGTCATAAGAAGAGCATCATCATCCGCAGCATAAATTAAACACATAAAAATAACATCCTCAATCTTAATATACAGATTTTCAAAAAACATCTTGATATACAGAAGCAGGGCAAGTTACGGGTGCATTCACGACAGTGTTTTAAATGGCTCACGGTGCACCAAGGCGCAATGGTCCCCCAAAGCCTTGGCACGTGGCGTGTTGCGAGGCGTGCACCACATGAAAGCGAGCCGCAATTTATTATAATAAGTAGAATTCTAATATAGGCACAGCTTTAAACACAAGCAAACACTTTTAAAACTTTCAAATGTCATAAAACATAACAATTTCAATTTTAAACCACCAAATACTAAGGTGTTCCACAAAATAAACTAGCTTTCACGGTTTTTTATGTGATGTATTGTGAGAGAATGACTTGTCTTGGTTTTTGAAATAAACTGTTTTTTGTTAGTGGAACACCCCCTAAGCAAAACACATCATCCATAAAAAGCTACTCCCTCCGTCCCTTTTTTAGTGTTTAGATTTCCATTTTGGGTTGTCCCTTAATAAGTGAGTGTTTTGAAAAGTTAATGGGTAAAAGTTGGTACAATTATCATTTTTCCCTTTTGAAAAGTTAATGGGTAAAGTGTTAATGGGCAAAAGTAGAGGATAATTTTGGAAAGTAGAGGTAAAGTTGGTGTAAAAAGTGTAAAGTAGAGGTAAAAGTTGATGTGAAAGGCGTAATAATGATGTTTTTTTTTAATAAGTTAGATTTACGAAGTAACACACTTAAATAGGGATGGAGGGAGTAGCATATTGACGTTTAGCTTGGGAGACAACAAAATGAATAAGGGTAATCAAATATCGAGTCATGCATGCCCATTAATCATCCCCAACACCAATAACTTCAACTCCATCTTCATCTTCTTCTTCATCATTTGATTTCTATGGAGCCATGCATGCCCATTTGGCTGCAGCTATGACATTTACTTCCTCTTTACATTCAAGGAAATTATCCAATGCATTTAGCCCACCTTTATGCATCATAGATCAATGGTTGAGATTGATTTTGGCCTAATCTAAATAAAGATGGCTAAAAACTCATTCAGGCACACGCCATAGTGCCTCACCTTGTGGCATGCACCACAAGCGTCACGCCACGACTCCCCGTGGCTCTAAAAGGTGCGCCTTGCCACACCACACCACGTCACCATAGCATGCGTTGCACGCCATTTAAACATGATTCGCGACTTCGAGTAGAAATATTGTCATCCACAGAAACGAAGAACCTTGAAACAGATTCACTTGCCAAATCACAACACTGCTTTAATCTGTGTTTTTTTATCTTTTCAAAGAACAATAACCTTCTTATTTGATATATATGTAAGCAAACTTATAAATCAAATTCGCTGCAATGTTTTTTGCCCAAAAAAGGAAAACAAAGAAAATATTCCCAAAAGACAACTTTTTTCATTTCATTACAAAAACCCAGCCATTTAAATCAAATAGGCACAAGGGATTTTTGCACATCCACAAAATTTGAAACTTAAATACGCCAGGAGGCAGGCGCATGATCAGACTAAAAAATAGGCACAAGGGATTTTTGCACATCTACAAAGTTTGAAATTTAAATACGTCAGGAGGCAGGTGCATGAGCAGACTAAATAAATATAACTCCACCTAAAACTTGCAACCCAACAAGTGAAAAGTAAACCAAAATCACGTGACAACACAATGGCACTGAATACCTTGAAAAGGTTGAAAGGCGTTTGTTTTTGAATACGAAAACTACGAACTTTGTCATGATCCACAAGATCAAAATATATATCCCGTCCAATCTGTTCAATAAGGTCCTCGTCGCGAGCAACCTGAAGCATCAAATAACTTATTTATCAAAAAAAAAAAATTTGTCCAAAGAAAAGATTTATGCAATGGTACAACTTTGGGGGAGTTTGGACAATTGTGACCTTTATGATAGTGTAGAGATGTGCCTCTGCTTTTTCCTTTCTTTTTTGCTCCTTCTCTTCTTGTTCTTTCTTCAACCTTATCTGAAAGTTGATGCACATGCACCCGGTATATTTCATTTGGCAGAAGAATATCACGAACTCGAATCGAAAAGCACAATCTAATATCTTACCCTCAGGTGTTCCGCTATGTCTTTTTCATCCACATTACATATTATCTTCTCCTTGTCACTGTCACGTATATACACAAGCATGTATGCATTAGAGTACTTCGTAAACTTGAACGGAGAGTTGTTGAACCCAGGGTTTGTCTGCGGTAGCTGTTTCACCAAAGAAAAGAAAAGTCAGAAAAGAAAGAAGCTTTAATAAAAATCAAGATAAGTGTGCCTAGCACTGTTGTACGAAGGGTTACCTCTTCCTCACCACCATACTGCTCCTCCAAGGCCCTTTTTATATCTTCTTTTGTTACCCGTTCATCATCAAATTTAAACCTACAATCAATCCACTCCGTGTGAATACTGTCAACTAACCAAATGATGATAACCAAAAAGATGATGCACCATAACAATAATTTGAAGGAAAATCTCAAAATGAAGTACAGGGTGTTGCTGAACAATGCAAAAGCAGTGTGAAAACAATTTTCTTTACAAAATATGGGGAACAAAAACAAAATTATTGAATAGCAAAAAATAGTGTTGCTTTTTGACGGTGATATGGACCAAACTATAGACCAAACACCACAGACATTCTAAGGATTATTATCTCCAGAATTTTACCCAAAGCTTTAACATCAAACAGAAAAAATAAATTTCACAATACAAACCCCGAAAAAAATCATGGACAAAACATAACAATGCAAACATAAGAAATACCACTGATCAGATAGGGTTGGCCGGATATAAGCATAGTAATGTCCACCGTGCACCCCACCACTATGTACCAGAACACTGCAAACAACCAAGGATGTCATAAAAACTCGGATGCCAGATCTACCAATTCCGACTAGGACGATAAAACTGTAAAACAAATGTATTACGTACGTCTACAATTTACACTAGAATCTTGATGTTATATACCCTGATTTTGGGTAGGATGATTGGTTGTATAATGTATCCAAGAAATTGCTAACTTCTATGAGTTGACAACAGCAGAATACCAATAGCATAATCTAATGATAGTGTAGGACAATACCATCCATCTAGAGGGTAGAATTAGATAATGCACAAATATAAGTTATATAGCAATCTCCACAGATACTTGGACACAAAAGGATATATCTTCATTCATAATAAAGGAAGAAAATTAAAAACCACATGGGGCAAGGAACTATAGTGCTGCAGTTCTATTTGACTGACATATGTGGCCAATATATATGGTATAAAGATGCAATTTATCCAAACTATTTCCAGCAAGGGGAATCCAATGAGAATATCTTCGACCATTTCCCTTCAAGGAGGACCCCGTAGCTTTAAGGTTGAGTTCATCCCAAACAAGAAGCAACGGGACTTATTCCGTAAACATAAGCAACACGTTACGTTAGAAACAAAGCTGTACATACATGCAATCTTCTAAGTCACGCTATATCAAGGTTCTAGAAGAACACTAGAGAAAGTGAATTTAGGAAACCAACCTGACGTCTACTATTACATTCATCATAGTTCTCAATAAAGTAGGTATTTTGCAAAAAAAGGGGTAGTGTTGTGCATTGAGTTAGTAATCAGAAGAAAATACCTGTGAAGCGTATACAAGTTGCGAACGCTCCTATCTGCATCAGGCGACAAATATTTCCCATTCTCTATGTCAAGATCTAGTTGTAGAGGGAACTCGTAACGATCATTTATCTGGCTCAAAAGTGAAATAAGTTGTTTCAGTAATAAGTGTAGAAAGCAGAAGATTTTATACATGAGTTGACAGGACTAGGGGCAATAATAAGTAATGCTTGTAGACTGTTGAAAGCTCATCACCCCGGCACAGCACTCTAAAATGCATTTTGAGTTGAGCAAGACCACTGCAACTAGTAAGATGAATAGTGGAACTGAATACTTGAAACCTATTTGAGACTAAAGCTATCTCGCTTCGTTCCCAGATGCGTGTTGGGTTTCTTGTATAGTTATATTATGAATGAGCACTATGGAATTCCGTATATACATTAATGATCTATTAGGAAAACTAGGCAGAGAGTGGGATGGGGCCCCTGAAAAGTAGGCATGTTTTCTACCACAACCAACTAAAGATTGCCTTAACCATGGTGTGGGCCTCCAGAGACAAACAAACATTGCCAATGGAGTTTTTAAACCTGCAGTGCATGGAGTATCTCAAATGGGTGAACTATGTTACTTGGAATCGGGTACAGGTGTCGGGTACGGCTATGTATCTAGGTGTCGGATTCAACTATTTCTCATTTCAAGGCACAGCAAAATATTCAAGTTTGTTTCTCTTTTTTGTGTATTTTCTTCCGTAAAATGGTGCTTTAAGGTTCTATAGCGCATTTCATGGATAATAAGAGAGGTTTATGCATACTTCCATGATAAACTCGAATTACAATTAGGTTTTCTATAGAAGTGTCTTACTAAACTTATCGGACACATATCCCACATTCTTATCCGAGTGTCGAGTGTCCGACACGGGTACTTTTTACCATTATGAGAGTCCACGTAACATAGTGGGTGAAGAACAAGGGTTCCACCACACATAGAATCCCTAAAAACTGTATTGTTTCTTTACATCCTTTTTACTTTATTTTTTTATGAGTCTGAATTGTGATAAGATACAAATTTGTGTGTTCATGGAATGTAGCCCAAGTTGCCCAAAGTTTTCATACATGGTCCTGGAAATACACGTCGAGGTAAAGCACCGAGGCATTTATAAACCATTTCTCCTGTTTTTTATTTATCCAATGTACCATACTTGTTGAACACTAACGCTTACCATATTGGACAAATAGAAACTGCACACACTCGTAAGAATCATGTCATGAAGGCAAAACAATGGATCTTCGATACGAACCTTTACCATGGTATCCCGCATGAAATCGTACTCAAACCGCTTTAACTGAAGTTGAAGAACCGGGGGGAAGTCAATGAACAGGACACCCTTCCTTGCTTCCTGAAAAGACCAAGAATTACAGCATTTCCGATGAGAGAAGAGAAGTACTGCATTGCAGTGTGTCCATTTGAGACCAAAGAACAAACTACTAGGCAAAAGTGGCCAAGCCATCAAGCATTTAGGGGTTGTTCAGAGTCATTAGACCAACATCCAAATTGTTTGATTCACGTAAAGGTCTCTGGAAATCAGATGAAGTTAGAAGTCAAAACACCAGGTTTCAAAAGCATCCCACCTGTAACCCATACTGTTCTGCATGATACTTGTTATCACCCTCAAGACGTTCCACCTCCACATACTTATCGAAAGAAGCATAAACATCACGGCATCCCTTCACATCAAGCTGAAGATCTACAGAAACAATAATTTCCAACGGTAAGGGCGACAGATACAGCTTGAATACAACAGTGGTGTAACTTTAGGCTAAATTTGTACCATAAAATGATTCCTTTCTCGTTGATTTGTAGTCCACATTGATACATTCTATATAGTTCATGTGGTGACCTTCAAATAACTGCTGTATTGTACCCTCCACAACAGTTCCCTGATCCAGAAAAACCACAATTGAGTAAAAACAACCTCCTGGGGCTACATCAACACAATCAGGTTTATCATATTATGCTATTAAGTGCTATACCTTCATCTTATCTTCAAGTTTTTCACAAAGAACCCTGTTAAGCTCCTGCACATCGTGCTGCATGAAAGAATCATATGTATCCCATCCGAAAGATTTTGTCAACTCTTTGGTTGCTACACTAGTGTCGCTGTACTGAAGCTTATAGAATAAACTCTGTAAAGCCAAAGGAATGCTCCCAGACGGCATATCATTCTCGGTTGTTGGCATGTGATACACTGCCTGAATATAGTGGGACAAATAAGGCAAGTTCGTGGTGAATTAAATCAATCAGACAAGTTGAATGAATATTCAAACCTTTCTGAAATAAGGAATATGGTACAATGTCTGGAGGAGAGAGTTCATATAGCAAGTAGCTCCTTGGTTCTTAAGACCAACATAACCAGTCTCCTTTTTTGAGTCATGTGACCAGTAATCAACAACCTTACGAACGGCAACATCAGCTTCAACTACAACAGTGTCATTCACCAGGTAACCTCTACTGGGGTCATACAGTTCACCAAGAGGCATGAAAGAAGTGAAACCCCAATCACTTTCTCGGGCATTGAACTGGTGTTGTGTGTCTGAAAAGTACCACAATTAGCGTCAAACTAGTAATTCTACCATATGAAGCCAAAGGCTTTAGGCTTTCATCAATAAAGCAGCTTAACAAGAATTTGGACCAAATTTCCAACAGTTTAGTACAGTCACCCCTCATCTGCTAAGGAGGATAACTTATCAAGCAGTAATACGTGCCAAATGACCATTTCCCACATTGATTTGACTAATTATGCTTTCCCACACTGAAAATAATATATAAGACGGAAGCCCATTATCATAGAGAATCATAGTACATCTTTCTATCAAGTTCTCATTTTTTATTCTGAATATGAACTTATCCAATTGTCATCAACCATGATGAAAAAACTTAATTCAACACTTAGCACCTTGCAGTACCAAAGCAGAACTAAATAACAAACCAAAAAGTAGAATCTCATTCACCTAGGCGTGGAATAAATAACATTCCATGCCATACATAAACACGCATATTGCTACATGGAAACCACCATACATATGTATTTCTACCAAAAAAAATTTGAGAATTTTACCATATTCACATATTACCATACAAAGAAGACGCCCAGAAAAAACATTTTAAACATCGAAGCCAGTGAACTGGTTGGACGATCGACCAGTCTCAATTGCAGTAAAGATGAAGCCTCAAAACCATTCATACTTAAAAACCGGTCTTCAACTTGAAAACAACTCAAATTCAATGGTTCAAAACTGAGCATGAGTCCTTCCAAATAGTGTACCATAAAACTTGAACTAGGTTTAAAACACTTTAAATGTGGTGTATTACGATGGTCAAGCAATGCAATGACAAGTGGCATAAGCACTGCACATGATAAACTGCTTAGACCGCCACAATTTTGTAGAGTCCTAGGCAAGACCTTTACAACAGGTCGGAGTGCCTCAATTTTTGTTCCCGCACCGATGTGGGATTGTGGCATAAACGGATTTGAAAACAACCCAACACCTTTTTGTCACTAGTAGATGACATGGGATACGTTTGTAGGACTTCCATTAATGTATTGTGCTCTTTTAAGTCTTTTCTGCACAACTTGTAACGTACGTTTTTCCATCATAAATAGGTATTATTGTATTTACGACGTATTTACAACATTATGGTTCGAGTCAGGTTGACCCAATGGTTAGTAAAACCAATGACCCGTGATGCAACCCCTTCTTCAGTGGCTCCAGGTTGCTGGTTTTCAAAACATAAAGCCATATGTCAAAAACTACCTTAAGTATCATACCTAAAAATGATCTATCCTTCAAGGATATGAACCTACTAAGGAAAGATACTACCAAACACAACTTGAGAAAGATAATAAACTATCCAAGATAAATACGATGTAAAAGTGAAATCGCTACTCGTTAGCTGGAGGGGGACTAGCAGGGTAGTAGACTATAACCAATAAACACAGTGTAGAAGTTAAATCGCCATTTACTAGTAATAACTTTGTATAAGACAAAAAAAAAAGAGCAAAGGCACATGGGCGGTGTACAGTCTATGAAATTCGAGATAGTGATTACATATCCAGAAGATATATAGATTATAATAATTGCATTTCCATGTTGTTTAACTAGGATGGTTATTAACTAGAGCATAAACACGTTAAAAGCTTACCTTTCCTAACTGTAAACTTGTTAGTAAGTTGATTGACCACAGCTAAGCTGAATTGAGCATATCTACTCCACCCGTACGGCAAAGTAGCCGAATCTGCAACATCTAGATACATCGACAAATGTTCTACATTGTTCCCTTTTGGGAATATGAGCACCCTCCTGGCCCAAGCAATACAACGAATTATTAGAATCCTATAAGGTTAACGGATAACGGGCCAAAATCAAGTAACAGCTAAATTTAAGACAAAATTAACGTACCATTTATATCCTCCGACAAGGAAAATTTCAGAGTATAGTTTCTTGGTATTCAACCTCGTAAAATTTTCGATTGTCCATGTGAACCGTGCCGATGGTGGATCATCAACTGTCTGAGTATCCACTGCATTAACAGCTTCTGCAGGCACAACTGACCACGATTGGAACAGCACAATCGTATGGAAAAGTTGAATTAGGAGTCTATAAATGAAAGGGTAAACTTTGTGATCTTGTAAAACAAGAACAAAAGAAGCGCCTATCAACAAAGGCAGCGGGAAAATAATTTCTCTAAGCCCCATTCACTTGCAAAGAAAGGAAAGGAAAGTACAAGAATGTTTAGCTTTCTTGCATTTTTTATGAGTTCAGTTAGGAAAGTTGTGTGAACCATGTCTCTAACTTTCCAACCAGGATTAGCTATTCGCTCAAAACTTGTTCTGCAAAAACACTAGATTTTGCAGTAATCTTGTTTCTACACAATTAAACTACTGCTTTTCAACTTTTCTTAAATTTCTTATATCAAATGACCGCATTAAAAAATACTTTTTACTTCACTTCACCATAGTTTTCTTGGAAATAATTTCCCTGAACTAGTTTCTTGACAAGTTAACGTAGCCTACATCACTGGATCACAAATAAGGACGGAAACCCAGATCTTAAAACAACCTAGAGTGACCCCATCCAATTGAGAAAACAGAAAAAACCTAAACTTTGGAAAATTCTACACAGCAAAAACAAAAAGGACAGACGCAATACCTTCCATCGGTTGAGGACCGTTTGGTGCCAAATCCGAATGCGGCACTAGCATCTCATCCTCCTCTTGCTGCCAAAAAATCAAAGTCAAAGACAGATTGGATCTAACAAATTGAGCACTACTGACCAATCCAAGCCCTAAAAAACAATACAAGGTTGAAATTCAGACCGATTCAGAACCAGTCCAACTCGCAAACGAATTTGCTCGGCCCCGAAAATCACAATTACACAGCTCTTATGGATACAGATAGAACCAACAAAAAAAAAGTTGATACAGTACGCAGATATACAAATAACATGTACTCCTACATATGAAGTATGTGTGTGTTTGTGCGTGTGTATACAGAGGCGGTGATTTATTACGTCTAAAGGGGGAGGCGTCATGAGAGTCATCGGCGGAGGAGAGTGGCGGTGTGATCAGCAAATCCGAAGAGAGTTGCAGTGAAGAAATTTGTTGGAGAGAGAGAGAGAGAGAGGAGAGAGGAATTGGAGTGTAAGAAATTTATCCGATCGATAAATTTCTGCTGGGGAGAAGACGGGGTTGTGTTAAAAATTGGGAAGGGTAGTTTCGGGAATTACAAAAAAATGTTACAGCGAAAACGATGAAGGAAGGAATTTTGCGTACAATTTGCCAATTTGGACGGACAGTGGCGGTTATAGAGCCGGCCAAAATTACCGGGTATCGGGGTAGATTGGGAATTTCAACAGCCATTTTTATTTCTAGTTTAATTAAACCGAAATTAAATAGAGTCTCACAAGATGGGGGATACTCGATCCCTCTAGCGTCATTAAATATATGACATTAAAAATGAGAAAGAGGTGCATGAAAACGTATTTAATTAAATCCTATTGCTTGAGCGATTTTTAAATTTGTCAAATGATCACTGGTCAGCGGATCCGATTGCTTCACGGAAGGTGTGCATCACCCTTGGACTCCCGGTAGCAATAGCATAAATTTGGAATCACGGATGAGACGACTAAAATGATGATGCTCGGTTGAAATTTCCGAAAGCAAGATCAAAAATTTGCTTTGACGTCAATTCTATCCGCACGAAATACCATTTGCTAACGCGAAGCGTAACACGTAGGGTTGCGACTTAAATTGTCATTCCGGTTGCCAAGATGATCTCTGATAATACCTCCACAGCAAATTTGCTCCGGATAGTCGTCATCCGTGTGGTGTGTTGTGGTTTAGGGACCCCCTAATCTGGAAATTTCCCCTCACATTTGGAATCTGGTGTTTTTGTTTTTGGTGTGCCAATCAATTTCAGTTTTAGTTTGCTACTACTAAAAATGGCAAGAATACGTGATCTTAAAAATTCAATGAACTTCCAATCACATGATATTTTTTTTTTATTTTTATAACCGGATGTTCGAATTCAGCTCGCGCACACTAAGACTAATTCCGAAATCCTAGATGTAACAACCGGGCATAATCTCTAGTGGCCCCCAAGAGTTCACTGGCAAGAGAAATCGAATATAAGATCTTAGGTGGGAGCAAACTCTTAAATCTGAAGACAAGACCACTTTGTCAACCTCTTGGGGTTTCCAATCACATGATATTTTTTATTTTTATTTTTTAAAACCGGATGTTCGGGCCAGCTCGCGCGCACCGCGACTAATTCCGAAATCCTGGGGGTAACAACCAGGCATAACCCCTAGTAGCCCCAAGAGTTTGTTGACAAGGAGAATCGAACCTGAGACTTTAGGTGGGATCAAACTCCAAAATCTGAAGGTAAGAAAGGTTTGCCAATCTCTTTGGAATATCCCTTTTCTGGAGTAGAAGAGCAAGCGATGGAGTGAAATTCCTGTACGCTACAGTTTGCTTTACAAGTTTGTTTAACCTTGAATAGCACTTCAAGTAAGCCATTATTTTGTTACTATATTGAAACAAAAGCCGGATCATACCGGTACGAGGACGTAAACGTGATATGCCGCAGATTGTGGTACGTGTGTGTAAGCTTCTATATATAACAAAACTAGAATTTACTCTTTTGAGCGATGAACGTGTGCATGTAGTAAAACTATAAGGGGTGTTTGGCTAAATAATTGAGCCATAATAGTAATATTTTGTCCTTATTGAAAATAATTTCGTGTTTGTTAGTTTCGTGTCTTTTTTTTTTCATGTGGTTTTTTGCTTCGTCTTGATTAAAGGAGTCCAAAAAGTACTCATAAATCTTTAAAAAAAATCACTGAAGACAAAAATAATCCAAAACATACATATTTTTTGGATTACTTTTTGTCTTTGTTCATGAAAGTTTTTGTGTGGTTAGTAATGCTTTATTTTCGTCGAGACGAACCCATAACTAATAACAAATGGACGAAAATTAATAAATGTGAAAAAAATTATACAAGGACCCAAAAATTATCTTGGCTCCAACCAAAACACCCCTAAGTATTGTTCGTCAAATTTGTGATACAAAACACATTATTTAGGAGCATAACAGCTGAACTTTTCCAATTTCCTTATCGAAATTCCATTTTTTGCTTCTTTCCATAACAAGTTGATAGTTTGGGAAAGCATACAGTTGAACTTTTCCAATTTCCTTATCGAAATTCCATTTTTTCGCTTTGGATCACTAGATTTACCGTTTTGAAATATCATGTTTTTTGGGAACGTTTGTATCGAAATGTAGTAATTTGCTAAGGCATAGAGCTAGACCAAATTTATCAATACCCTATAGCAATTTTGTTGGTCCTCTTAGAAACCTCCAAAAACCCAATTCTAATTTTCTGTATGTATATATTTTTAATTTTTTATAATAGGGAGAGAGAAAAAGGGGAGAGAGGGAGAAAGTGGAAAGAGCGCAAAGAGACACCATGTTTGCAACCGCTGACTCATGTTTTTCCCCTCCATGTTTTGCTAATTAAGGTCTCATCAATTCTTTTCCCCAAACTTCGTAGGTTTTTTCAAAATTCTTTTGGACGGCGGATTGATCTCACTCCTCATTAAGGAAAGAGCGAAAAGATTTCCGACACTCTTTACACGTCCTTGAAGTTCCTTTGCAGGGTTCTCTATTGATCAGCTTTCGTTTTGCTTCCTCTTGATACGTACTGCAACCTTTCGGACAATGCGACGATTAGTTAGTCGGTGCGCGAAAGTTGATCCGGACACTTGATTATCAAAAAAAAAAATTACACGTCCTTGAAGTTCCTTTTGCAGGGTTCTCTACAAGTGTAGATCAGCTTTCGTTTTGCTTCCTCTTGGATACGTACTGCAACCTTTCCTTTTTCGTCTTTATGTCTCCTAATGAGACACGGTCGCTTCTTTTTATATAGGGATCCAAACTCTAATGTACTTTAAAGTACAAGTGAGACCTAATAAGTATATTTTTTGTACCCTTAGTGCAATGTTGCACCCGTTAGCATTTTCCAAATTTTATTAAGAAGTTCTGTTTTACTTCTATTTTTCAGTTTCACAGGGACCCACAAAACAAATTAAAAGTACTAGTAGCAAAAATGTTTGTTAGAACTTAGAAGTTATATTTAGGAAACGGTACGGTTCGATTTGGGTAATGGTAAAACCAAAATCAAAACTGAAACTTATAACTAAAAGTCAAAACCGTAACAAAAATTGGCGGTTTTTTTTAATATCTAAACCATCACCAAAACCATTGGTTACCAGTCCGGTTTAGCTTTTCATTGATAATCAATAGTCAACATTTTTAATCACCCAACCTTAATCAACCAAAAGAAAATGGCAACAACAAATTTAGAACAATTTAAATAAGTACAGCAACACAAAATGAATCCATTTTTCATACGTAAAGATAAAATCACCATACAGTTTACAACCAAAAAGTAAACACAAAATGAATCCATCTTTCAAACGCAAAGACAAAATCACCATAGAGTTTGGGTGATTAAGGTGGAGAGAGATAGAGAGACGGGAGGGAGGAACAGAGAGAGAGAGGAAGAGAGAGAGAGAGAGAGAGAGAGAGAAGAGGAAGTGAGGCTTAGGTGCAAACCCTTAACTAACTGAAAGCTATGTAATATATATGGGAAAGACTACAATACATACTACTCTTATTTGGATGTGTATCATATGTACTTCTAAAAATATTATGATTTGATTTCCTTTTATGAATAAGAAGTCACGATTTGTATAAAAAAGTTACAAAACAAAAAAATGTTACGAATCATATAAAAAAATATTATGAATCATATTGCTAAAAAGTTACGAAACACTAAAAATGTTACAAAATTAGCCATGAGCTGGCATAATATGAACAATACAATAGGTGCATATGGTACACATATTTAATAAATGTGTATTGTAGCCATTCCCAATATCTGTATGCCAATTCCAAAGATACAAGTTTTGACACAAAAATAATCAAAGCCCCACGTTAACAATTGGAGCCGTTCAATTTGTTTAGAACATGTTTTTAAGAATCTCCGTAAAAAACCAACTCATTCGGATATTAGCAAGGGCTTGATTGATTCATTCAATTTTTATCCTATCAAATTTAGAGACAAAC
>CM029278.1:29283010-29350991 GCA_016920895.1 Vaccinium myrtillus | reverse complement strand
AAACATTGTCTTTATTGATATACAAATGAGTTGACTTTTTTACAAAGAAAGTCTTAAAAACATGTTTTAAACAATTTGAACGGCTCTGATTATTTGCGGGGGACTCCAAAATGAGTCTTACATAATGTGTACATTTTGTGTCAAAAATTATGTCCCGGAACCGACTCCATAGACATATATACAGTAGCATAGAGAACTAAGGACTAGCTGGGGCACAGGACCCTACTGGATCTTGGGAATTTTTTTTTAACACTCTTAAATAATACCTCAGAAATTTTAGTATTGCACTTGAAATATTGAGTGTATTTGGGTCACCGAAACATGGTATTTGAAGAACCCTCCCCCTTCGCGTACGTAGTTGATTCTCATGACTAAATGTTGAGTCTCATGACTAAATGTATGAGTCACAATTACATATGCGAAGGTATGAACGGAGTTGTCCATTGAATTATTAATTACTCCCAAGTAAGCCTCCATTTACTGAATTTTTGCCTCGAAATTACCATGCGTTTATGGAACTAAAGTTATTGTTTCATCATAAAATGTATCGATAAGTCCTCTCTGTGTTGAAGATGATTCCTTCAGAACACAAAATTGCATTATTTTACTTGTGAAAATTATTACTAGCAATTTGTTTGATGCTTAAAATTATCTTTGATTTTTCTCATAGCTACTTTAAGATAAAGTGAATAGGTAAAATACTTTTTTTCTAATAGAGTTTTTCAAAAAATCAAAGTGTGTCTGAATATTTACCCAAAAAAATTGTGCCTGAATCTTAAAAATGAGATAAACATGTATAGAGAACACTTCTAAAACGGGACTCCCGTTTCCGGACCTCCATGATCCAAATATTTTTTTGAAAATCCGATCCGTTCAATGTGTTCAGAAGGTGTTTTCAAGGGTCTATGCGGAAAATCTTCAAAAAAAAATACCGGGAAGGGCTTGATCCAAGCAGTTTTTACAAAAAAATTATATTTACAGTTTTTGCGAAAACTGCTTGGATCAAGCCCTTCCCGGTATTTTTTTTTTGAAGATTTCTCGCGTAGACCCTTGAAAAAACCTTCTGAACACATTGGACGGCTCGGATTTTCCAAAACTAATTTGCAACACAAAAAAATCAATTTTTTCTTATTTTCGGGAGGTGTGGACTAGAAGTTTTCTAAACATGTATATACATGTATATTTATTTTTTCACAACAAAGTTGTTTGTGTTTGATTGTGTCCTCAGTTTTTACAAAATTTTGGCTACGCCACTGCATATACATATCCATTAAGGTATTTTTATAGTTATAAGCGGTTCGTTTCGTTTCGATGCAATTATCGTATAGGAGTAGATCAAAACAAAAACCGCACCTGCCAGTTTTTCCAAAATTAAAACCAAAACCATAACCTCCATTAAAAGTGCTTAAAAACCGTTCCAATCGGTTAACCATCAGTTCGGGCGGGATTGTCATCCCTTAATTCTACTTTTGCGCAGCCAATTTTTTTACCATAAGTTCAATTACAACAAGCATTCCCACTCAACCAACTAAGCAGATTTTTACATTCACTTTTCTCGGACCTCTTCTCTCTACAACTCACACCATGTTCATACTGAAATACTGAAGCTCCTTCAGAACTGCTATCTACACGATATCCTTGAGTACGAAATCATTCAGTCCCACGGATTCCGGCAGCTCACTAGAAGACATCACCTCAACTTCTGCCTTAGCTTTGGCAAGCCCTTCTTCAAGCTCACGAACCTTAGCTAGAGCCACTTCTAAAGCACATCGAGCCACTTGCAAATCACCTCGAGCCACTTCCAAAGCACTTCCACAGGAATCCAGAGTGTTGACTGACTCCGAGTACTTTTTCACCGTCTTTGCTTCCCCTAGCCTCTTCTTCAGCCACCACAAGTCCAGCCCTACTTGCTCAAAGTCCTCTATTGAAATGGCAGCCAGTCGCAATGCTTCCTCACTCATATCATTCACCTTAGAGGATGACATAGACACGATGAACGAAGCAAATGACTCAAGTAGCATAGTTTGCAGAGCCTGAACTTTCATTGAGAATTTTACAAAAGTGTCGTTGTGAACTCGGTGGATCTTTTCAAGTAATAGGACCGCCTCTGAAGAAACCAAGCATGTCAAAAACCTGACTTTGCCCGCAGTTGCTGTTGCTTCACTTGAGGCATCAACAAAGTTTATCTGGGAACCCATAATTGATTGGAGCGTACTTTGAGGAGTCGTCCCAGTAATGTCAGCTTCTACATTTCCTGAGCTATTGTCACCAGTCTCCTTATTCATTTTTGTCTTTTTTGGTTCAAAACCAGTATCCTTTTTTGATTCATGGAAATAGGGGACAGTAACAACGGCTTCAAGTACGATAGCATCATTCACCAGAAAACCTTTTTCGGGATCATTCAGTTCCATAAGAGGCAACAAAGAAGAGAAACCCACCATACTTGCTTCTGCATTGAACTTATGTTCTTCATCTGTAGATTGGAAAGCATCAAAATTAGCACCAATGGAAGCAGGGAAACATCGTCAACAATTTTGCTACATGTCAGGATAAATTAACAAAAGGCATCCAGTGATCGCAAATCATTTTCTTTTTCTATATATTTGTTACAGGGACCACTTTAGACACAAATTTTAAAGTACAGAACAGCAAGCCAGTCAATAAGTGGTTTCATGAGTTGATGCAAAGAGTGAATTTGCAAAGCAAGAAAACTTGTAAATTACATAAAATGTGACTCAATTCAGGTTCACTCAATAAATGACAATCCAGGTAAAACGGTAATAAACAATATATTATAGAGGGAACTACAATGGGTAGGAAATTAATCAACATTATGGGCAGTGATGAGGACCAATAAGTGGAAATTTATTTGTGCGTCTACCGCTTATTAAGGCAATACATTGGTTACACCTTGATGCTTAAGGTCGTTTTCATGGATGGGCCAAACATCACCTTGTAGAAGATCACAGCAAGCAGTTTACAAACAATATTAGTGATAAAATTAAGGTTTCCAAACAAACTAAACAAAGATCAGTTGATCGATAGATTCAAATTACTAACAATCCCCACTCCTAAAATCAATGGAGGTGTCTGTGTATCGAAATGGTTTACGTCCATGGTTTTAAAACCGGTGTGCTTAAGGCCCTTTTCAAGGATGGGCGAAACATCACATTGTAGAAGATCACAGCAAGCAGTTTACGAACAATATTAGTGATATAATTAATGTTTCCAAACAAAATAAACAAATATCAGTTGATTGATAGATTCAAATTACTAAAAATCCTCTCCTGAAATCCATGGAGGTGTCTGTGTACCGAAATGGTTTACATCCATGGTTTTAAAAACCAGTGTTACATAACAGTATAGGCGAAAATGGTAAATTGGTGGGTGTCAAGTCCCTAAAAGGCAGATATAGCTTTGCGACAAAAATTTGGAGGCGTATTGGCATTCCGGTTGTTACTGACAGAAAAGACAAAGTCTGAATAATTCTCAAAGGGGAATTTGCAAAAAAATAAAAATAAAAAAATAAAAAGACAAGGAGTATTATTTAATAGAGAATAATACAACAATAAACAAGTAAATTGGACTATAGATAGGTATAGAAAATAAAGAGAAGTCGCCAAACACCGTTATAAACCCCAACAAATGTGATTCTGAAGCAAAAACACAGATATTCACGCCGATTCTCCGACTCTGTTCCGTTTGGGCCTGACCCGGCCCGGAGCGGTATGGCCCAGACTTAACTCTTCAATACCACGGACATGGGCTCACGAGTATCAGGCCACACACGGCAATACCAGCATGTCGGCCCAACATGTCTTGTCTGCCCCAAACACCCCGCTTCTTGGGCTGCCCGATTGCTAGTCACAATATGATTTCCAGTTCAGCCCTCTAAAATCAGAATTCATGGGGTCTTGAGTTAGTTCTCGGTTATTTCTTTTGCTCTTCAGCTGTATTCAGGGTTCAAGGCCCGTTGCCCTTGCTCTTTGGTTTGGTTGTTTTCTATGAAAACTTAGGGGGGGAAAAAGATGATCATGCAGGTTCCATTCTCAGCCAATACAGGACGTAAACACATGCACATCTCAATCATTTTATTGCTGCTAAAAGGATTTTGAGATACTTGAAGGGTACTTTAAACAAACTTCAGCTTTTCAAAGGCCCTATTCTTTTTTCAGCATTTTGGGATGCTGATTGGGCTGGAGATGCTCCAGTTAGAAGCTCAGAGTTAGCTATTTTTCTACTTTCTGGGCAACCATGTAGTGTCTTGGTCTACCAAGAAACAACGGATATTGGCAAGGATCTCTATATCCTTCATCTAGTTTCCCTGCCAATAGAGCGGTGTCACAATATCTCATCCTATCATCGGCCTCTAATCTCCCATATTGCACGCTAGAAACATGCATGTTGAAGTTGATTTTCATTTGGTTTGAGATAAAGTTATGACCAAGCAACTCCTGATCAGGCATCTCTCTACTCAATCTCAGATTGCAGACGTAGTTAATGGGACTTAGACTATCAAACATTTCTCTGAATTGAAAGCCCAACTGCTGCTAGAAGATGTACCAGCATCAATTTGCAGGGGCACGCTGAGCGTATCCCCTCCAAAAACCACGACAGTTGATTTGCCTATACAGAGTTGGATACAGCTGAATTTTTTGAGTTAGTTGTTAGACAGCATAAACATAGATAAATGAGTTGTTACCGTAGAGTTAGGTTGGATCAAGTATTCTGCGACTGATGCATCCAATATTACTCAGATTCATTACAATTTCCCACCTATGCTTATATGAAACCATTGGAACTCCTCTTTTCCGTTAACATATACTATTACCGGGAAAAATATCTTTAGGGAGAAGCAATTCAGCATTTTCCCACACGTTACGTGGCTCTATTTATTTACTACTGATAGTGAATAATTGGAAGGAACTGGATTCAGTATAAATGATCATACAGAAATTCTACCTAGCAAATAATTTTTAAATGCAATACAGTTGTATAGATAGGTCTGCAAATGAGCCGACTAGCAATTGAGCCAATCAGGAGTGGAGCTCAACCGATTGGCTTTTTAAAGGGTACAAGTTTATCGATGCGTGTAACGAGCAGTTCCAAGCTCGGTTTGAATTCTTAAAGCACCAAAGGATGCTTCTTCGACGAATTCTTTTGTTTTCTGTGTTGTTTATTCAAATTAGGACTCACGCAGAGAGTATAAATTCCTAGCAGTATTGAAATGCTGTCTTAGTTTTAAGGACGAAAGAATAAATAAATGTTTTCCGCTTTAGTTTTGTTATGTAACAAGCTAATCTTGAGTGATTTTACTAATGAGACCAAGTGGCTGCTTCATTTAAGAGATAAATATGCAATCGTCTTTACATGTATGAAAGAACACATAAAAACTTCACATTAACAGCAGTACAGCCAGATTAATCAGCATAGAAGAAACACCATAAAAAAAACCTTACGTTTGCTTACTGTATTTTCGTTATCAATTTTATCGATCACAGATATGCTGAAACGGGCGTATCTACTCCACCCACGCGGCAACTTAGCCGAATCCGCAACAGCTAAATACGCCGACAAATATTCCACATTGTTACCCTTGGCTAACAAAATCACCTGCCTGCCCCCCAGCATTCAAACAGTAAGATTAATGGCTAAATTGTGGTCAAAACCAAGTATGAAACAGAAAGTAAAGGACATGTACCATTTGTATCCACCGCAGTAGAAGATTTTGGACAATGCACCTTTAGTCTTCAGCTTCGAAAAATTTTCAATTTCCCACGTGAACAGCTCTGATGGCCGATCGGCAGGCGTCGGGAGAGACATCAGTGCAGGTGTGTGGAGGATGATGATGTGTGTGTGTGTGTGTGTGTGTGTGAGAGAGAGAGAGAGAGAGAGAGAGAGAGAGTGGGTGAAGTTCCCAGCAGAAACCCTCATTTTAGAAGGCCTTTTTCTTTTTCATTTTTTCATGAAGAGATAAAAATTCACACACTATCGGAAACAAACCTAACAAAAGTTAGAAATTGATTAAGGTGTTTGGCATTTTGGTTTTCACATTTTCTACTTTTGGGTGTTTGACACACCAGAGTAAAAACACATTTTGCGAAAATGAATTTTTGGTTTTTGAGTTTAGAGAAGAGAAGTCAAAAATAGGTTGAGAGGAGCTTTTTGATTCCTCATTTTCCACTTTTCCCATTTTGATAACAAAAAAACCCACATAATAATGTATTTTGCACATATCTCCCAAACACTACTCCTGTTTCAAAATGAATTCTGCACATTTCTCCCAAACACTCCTACCAAATTCAAAATACATTTTGACCATAATTCAAAAAGCCAAAAAACTAAAAAATTGAAAATGAAAAGTTAAAAATGAGGCTCCCAATCACCCTCTAATAGATTGCAATTTTATAGTTAGAGGACAAAATAAACGATTTTGATAGTTTGAGGATGAAATAGAAAAGCAGTGCATAGTTTAAGGGATATAACGAAAAAAACCTCAACCTCGACATCCCATTGGTCCAAAAGTCAAGATTTCAGCCACCCATACTGATCGGAGATCAGATTCGGCCATACATGGGGAGTTACCGATAGATCCATTAGGGGAAGGAATAAACTAATGAAGGAGAGGAGATGAGAGGAGGGGCTGGAAGAAGGTGGAAGGGGACAGTGGGGGAGGGGACATGCGGTGGAAGGGAGAAATCTTCTCTGGCCCAGATCGCCCTCTCGCGCTCTCTTTCTCTCTCTCTCTCTCTCTCTCTCTACACTGTGCTCTACCCATTTTGCCAAATGAAAATGTGTTGATTTTATGGGATAGCCATTTTATCAAATGGGAAACAAGGCCTAAGTCGGTTGTGATGAACAGGCGAAGGGCGCTCCCGAGGCATTGGGCTGGGCCAAACACTATTTGCAATCAAGTTACCAGGTAAGATGGGCTAAGGCTCCATCTTAGCCCATCCTATTGTATTCTTGGCTTTTAAGGGAGGTCTACTCATTCTGCTAGAAATTTTTGATTTTTTGTGCCATTTTTAATTGATATAATGTGAGAGAATGACCTATCTCGAGAAACACAATAAGTTAAAAAAGTCAAAAAGTCTATTAGCGAAATAGGGCCTAAGTTGGAATTTATGGAGACACGTCGAACTTTCTTTAATTGTTGACCCCACTAATTTTTTCCCAAGGGGTGGGTTTTCAAAACAAGTCACTTGACTTAAAGTGCTTATTGGGCTTTGTCTTTATTCAATTTTTTTTTCCTTTTGTTAGTTTTTGTCAAACTGTTTGCAGATTACCGGTTTGTCTGGACGAGAAACATCATAAAAAAAAAAAAAATTAGGACTTCTACCCTTTTTTGGGGGGAAATATATGATTTTGAGCACTTTTAAGTTAAGCTATTTGAGAGGTCAAGGAAGGTGAGTCAATCTCCGGTAATTGTGCATAGGAACCAAACTTATTCTTGGAGAGATTCAAAGAAAGTAATTTGGGACGAACTAGTGGGATTGGACTAGTAAGAGCATGCTTGGGCGACAACTTATCTCAATTTCAACTTCTCTTTTTTTCATTTTGGGTGTTTGGCCAACAACACCGAAAACCCATTTTGGCAAAACTCTTTCTCAGAATTTCACAATTAAGGAGAATGAGCATGTTTGGGCGACAATTTATCTCAGTTTCAACTTCTCTTTTTTTCATTTTGGGTGTTTGGCCAACAACACCCAAAACCCATTTTGGCAAAACTCATTCCCAGAATTTCACAATTGAGGACAGAAGCCAAAATGAGCTCAGGAGGAGCTTTTTAACTTCTACTTCTACTTCTCATTTTTTTTACCACAAAAGTCTGACGACTTTACCCATCTCTCTTCCCCTTTCCTGATCAACCTTATCTTCTTCCCCTTCCCTATTTTCTTCACCACAACAGAGAGAGAGAAGCCAGAATATGATTCTTCAATCTACATTGGTTCTCCTCGCAGATTTGTTCGTCCTCGGAAATCCTTCAGATCTTCACCTCGTCATCGATTGTTTGGAATAATGGGCAAACATTTATCCTTGATTAGAGTTTCAAAAGCACTCTTCGAAAGCACTCTTTCTGGGTTTGTGACAACCAACAACATAAACCTCATGCTCTGAATTTAAGGTCTCCAATTACTAAATTCAAAGTAGTAAATGGATGCAGAATAAATCATATGTATGCATTGTCGAATTCAATTTTGGGGATAAAAACTCGAACACAGAGAGAGGGTTTGGCTCCTACCCAGTATTCTAATGTCTGAGTATTGCTAAATTTAAGGCCCTAGATCACGTCACGTTGTAGCCACATACGAATGTTATTAATTTGTGTAAATGTTCAACATTGTTTTGGACCAACTCTTTTTATTTTTTTGGCAATTATTTTCATTTTACATTATTTTTATTAATTACAAAAAATATCAAAGTATGGGAGATTTTCAATTAACAAAAAGCAAAGGAAAGAGCAAAAAATATTTTTCAACAAAAAAAAAATCAAAATTGGACGGGAAAGGTTTACAAAAATATTTATACACATTTCTAATACCATAATAAATAAAACAAGGGCAAAATGGTAAAAAACTATTTCATAACTCATTTTCATCATTATTCTCCCAAACACTACTCCTGTTGCAAAATGTATTCTACACATTTCTTCCAAACACTCTTGACAAATTCAAAACACATTTTGACCATAATCTAAAATGCCAAAAAACCAAAAAGTTAAAAATAAAAAGCTGAAAAGTAGGCTCCCAAACACCCCCTAAGGAGAGAAGCCAAAATGAGCTCAAGAGGAGCTTTTTCACTTCTACTTCTACTTCTCATTTTTTTACCACAAAAGTTTGACAACTTTACCCCATCTCTCTTCCCCTTTCCTGATCAACCTTATCTCCTTCCCCTTCCCTGTTTTCTTCACCACAACAGAGAGAGAGAAGCCAGAATATGATTCTTCAATCTACATCGGTTCTCCTCGCAAATCTGTTTGTCCTCAGAAATCCTTCAGATCTTCACCTCATCATCGATTGTTTGGAATAATGGACAAACATTGATCCTTGATTAGGGTTTCAAAGGCACTCTTTCTGGGTTTGTGACCACCAACAACATAAACCTCATGTTCTGAATTTAATGTCTCCAATTACTAAATTCAAAGTAGTGAATGGATGCTGAATAAATCATATGTATGTAGAGTTGAATTCAGTTTTGGGGAAAAAAACTCAAACACAGAGAGAGGGTTTGGCTCCTACCCAGTATTCTAATGTTGAATATTGCTAAATGTAAGGCCCTAGATCACGCCACATTGTAGCCACATATGTATGTTATTAAGAAATTTTATTTCCCCCTCAGCCACATATGTCTGATCCATCCCATGTCCCATAGAATTTTATAAGAAATGTTATTTACAAGTTTACTGTTAGTAAAAAGATAATTTTTTTTCCCGAGAAAAACGCAACGGAACTTATACTAATCAGATACAAATTGTGCGGCCCATAGATCTAAAAACAACAAATAAAACAAAGCAAAATACTATGGAACACAAGCAAAACACACACACAAAAACGCATGAAGTCAGCTCCGGTGCAAACCCATCAACTTGCTGAAGAAGGTGGGTGGGGGCAGTCACAGTTTGCACCATGCACCATACATGCCCATCCTAGTTGGAGGTCAACGCCGGAATATCGCCGGATCCGCTGTAGATGCTGTCATCATTGCCGTCAAGGAGCTCCAAAACCCAGCTATGGGAAACCAGATCTGGCTTCCTGAGTCCAAAACTAATGGGGAGATCGGGATATCTTCTCTCTCTATGGAGATAGTCTTGAACATCTCACAACCATGAAGGTAGAAGAAGAGAGCAAAAGAAAGGAGAGAAATTGCAGGGGTCGAATAGAATCACTCTTAATCGTTTAATAGTTTTAGTTTACTTCAATTTTGGAGATAGGGGTAATGAGTGGAAAAAGATAGATAGAGAAATGATGGTAATAATTACAAAAAAAACAAAAATTAAACTAAACTATAAAATGAACAAGGCCGATGTAATTTTGATGCATAAAAAGAAAGCGACTCACTTCTATCCATTTTTCCTTATTAAAAAAAAATGTATCCACCTACTGCAGAGTTTTTAAAAAAGAATAATGCTAAAGTCACACCACTACAATTTGAAACAACTTTGCAACCACCAATCATTTAGTGCCACGTAGGTTTGTGAGATTAGTGATACGGTGGAATGGTGTATCCCTACCGTTAAACAGAATAGTACAACACACCCAATTTTTGACAACCAATTAATCCCACTTCTACACATTTGCATACACACTTGTATAATTGCGGGGTTCTCACATGGATTTCACACAAAGATAGTTCTATTTACACACCTCACACACCCCGCTAAATAGGACGAGTTTCACTATACATTTTGACAATCAAAATTGCTCATTTTGTTGGTCTTGGCACGTACGTTATCCATGCTTAAAATTCAGGTAGATTAGATTGACAGCAATCTTAAATATTACGTTTTTAAAAAAAAATAAAAAATGGATCGTCAAAATTCTTCATGTTATTCAATTGATCTAAATTAAATACTTATCAATATCCAATCAATAATCTTATTTCTTGCGAGAGTGATATAGACGTCTACAACTATAAAAATATGTTGTGTGTCTTCACATTTTTTACTTTGACTTTTTTTGTGACTAAACTGTACATACTATTATAATTATATACTCCTATGGAAATGTACTATTATAATTATATACTCCTATGGAAGGGCCATTAGTTGACCTTCCGCCTAGCTTGGATGCCATACAGGGATGCAAAAACATTACTCCACTATACACATATACGATTACATCGTGTCGTTCTCGTCTTTCGCTTCAATCATTGTCGATCTATATATACATCAGTGACACAATCGTCTTCTAAGTTTCTAATAATTGATGTAGTAGTGTCATCTTGCTTCCAATCATTGCTCTGCAGGGGGGAGGAAGATGGGGTTGGAGAACTTGGACTATGTACTGGTACCACTGGGTATTGGGGTGCTGGGCATTTACCACATTTGGCTCGTATTCACCATAAGGCGTAATCCCACGAGGACTGTCATTGGTTTGAATGCCGAGACCCGTCGCCAATGGGTCTTCTCCATCATGGCTGTTAGTACTCTCTCTCTCTCTCTCTCTCTCTCTCTCTCTCTCTATACATACAATTTAATTCTTTCATAAAGCGTGTAAATGGAGTACTCAATACGGAGGATCCGACAGAGGTATGAAATTCTGATTGTTCAGAGAATCAGATCGGTTCAATGAAGGACAGGTCGTGAGGGCTGTCCAGAGAAGATAGAAAAAGGCTTTACAATAGCAAAACCAAAATACAAGGACCAAGGGAGTACCCTGGAAGAGTCCAGCAGAAAAGAAAAACATTACATCAAAAAGAGGAGAATTCCTCCCAATTCTGCAACAATCTGCTGATTTTCTGCAGGATTAGGCAAATTTCTCCGAGAGGTCATAGCTGATCGAATTTCAGCTTCCATGTCTGTCCACAGAGCTTGTAAATCCTTCCTAGATCCCTTAAAAGTACGGTTATTCCTCTCACCCAAAATAAGATAGATAGCTGCTGCAAAAGCTGCCGAAGAACCATAGATTTTACGGATTCGGCCTGTGAGACGTGGTATGTGTGTTTTTGTCCTTCTCAAAAGCACGAAAGGCTGCTTTTGATGGACTGACTTAGACATAAATGTTGCTTGGCGATGTGTGCGTGCAAGTTGCTTGATGAAATGTCCATATGAGTTGCAAATGCATGAAATGGAGTTTTGGAGTTGTGAGGAGTACTGGTTAATTCACAGCAATGGCATCTCATGTGAAGCAGAGTACTGGTCAATTTTCCATCTTATTAGGTTGTCAATTGCTTGGAAATCTGTAGCCTCTTTTACTTATAACTTTTCGGCGCAAAAAGTGTGGAAAATGTTTCTCAGTTTGTTTGGAATTTTTGCACTGTGGGCTTATTTTTACCAATGATCCCCAAACTGTTGGCGAAATGTCAATTTGATCCCAATATATATAAATCGCGTCTATTGCATTCTCAATATACATAGCGTCTATTGCAAAACTAACAAATGCAAATTTTTTTAGATTCCTCTCCTCAAGACTCGAGACGAACCAATAATCCACAAAAAAAATCGATGCAAAACTAAGAAATGCAATTTTTTTTTGAATAAAGAAAAAAAAAATTCATTTGTTTTTTTGTTTTTGGTTGCCAAAGCACCTTTCTTGAGACCATTTAAATACGTATTGTAAACGTTGTAGATGCATTAGACGCCATTTGTCTATTGGGGTCTACATTGACATTTCGCTAATATTTTGGGGACCATTAGTAAAAATACGCTCTTTGTAAGGGCATATCTAGGACGAATGCCAGTGCTATAAGATATCACTACGAGCCTAGTGTGACTATAAGTCAGAAGTTGAAGATGATCTCATGACCTGTCGTTTGCCAAGGCAAAATTTACACATCCGAACAGATAAATTCATAAATGAGAATTTATGTGCTCAACAACTCAATTCTGGTTCCCCACAAACCGATAATTAGAAACATTAGAGTGATGGATCCAAGTAGCGCGTAGGGGGTACCACAATCCTGGTTTGAAACCATCTTATGTTCCAATTTGTAGGAGCAGAAAGTATCAGTTTGCGACTGGAAAAACAGAATGCTGGATCTGTCCTTGTTACTAACTCTAATTAGTTGCTATACCTATGATGCAAATTTCCTTATATTCTGCTGCTGATAACAGAAAATCAACCCTAGAGGACAATGCTCTTGCTCTCACTTAAAGAATGGCTGCTCAAGATGATGTTTAAAATTATTTTGAGTTGAAGTGAACAACCAGGTTACAGTTTTATGGTTTCTATCAAGGATTCATTTCTTTTGATTTCAAATTTGTGGACCTTTCGAGACAGAATCATTTCTTTCCGATAGAAACCATAATCGACATCTTGAGGAGCAACCATTGTTTTTGGATAATCTTGAGGAGCAACCCTATTGTGTTTCTTTTCAGGATCCGCTAAAGAATGGAGTTTTGGCAGTGCAGACAATACGCAACAACATAATGGCATCTTCACTTCTTGCCACAACAGCCATCACCCTCTGTTCCCTTATAAGTGTCTATGTAAGCAACACTTCAGATACTATCAACTCATCGTCATCAGAATCAGTGTCCCTCCATGGAACTACGAGTACATCTTCAGTAAAGTACTTCGCTATCCTGGTCTGCTTTCTTGTTGGCTTTCTTTGCAATGTGCAGTGCCTTAGGTACTATGCCCATGCTAGCTTCTTGGCCACCTTGCCCATTTCGAAAGATAGAATGGAATCCATTGAGTATGTTGTTGCGAACTTGAATCGGGGAAGCTTCTTTTGGTCACTTGGATTACGTGCATTCTATTTATCGTTTCCTCTCTTCCTTTGGATCTTTGGACCGATATGCATGTTTCTATGTTGCTGCGTGATGTCAGTTCTGCTTTATTTCTTGGATACAACTTCCAGTTTAACACGGATCCTTCATAGTCACTCTATCCAAGTAGAAACAAAACCCAGTGATGTTGAATCAGTTTCCCAACCATCGTAAGTACTTGAAAACTCAAGGATATATCTGTAGCCTATTGTTTCTGTATTTCACTAAAATGAACTTTGTTTTACGAATAGCCTAAA
The DNA here is from genome assembly GCA_016920895.1 of Vaccinium myrtillus. Lineage (NCBI taxonomy): Eukaryota > Viridiplantae > Streptophyta > Magnoliopsida > Ericales > Ericaceae > Vaccinium > Vaccinium myrtillus. The sequence goes on along the minus strand of CM029278.1, from coordinate 29,337,305 downwards.
TTGAGTTTGTTAGTTAAATATTTATCCTTGAATCTCCAGAAATGAGAACATTCATGACCATATTGGGGTGTTCATGCATTCTTTTGCATCATTTGAGGTGGGAGTTTTAGGTAAATTGATTGATGCTTTTATGACATTTTTTTAAAACCGTACGTATCAGATGTTTATGAATGGATGCAGAGTTGGTTATTCTTAGGATAATTTTGCAGAAAGAAATCTCATTATTGCATGAACTAATAATCTTTTGGAAGGTGGGTGTTACGTGTTTCAAAAAATTGGATTTTGTCATTTCAACTACTTTTACCTTGAGTGCAAACTCAAATCAATTTTTTCACAAAGTGATGTTTGATTTTCAGGGAAAGTTCCCGATTTGAGGATTCTAATCTCCAATGGCCATTACTAACAACTCATAGCCCAGTCTCAACATCTGCAGTTGCTTGATGAACTACACTCGTGTCTGCTTCTTTTGATCTTGGACCTGACTAGGACGTCGCCTGTGTGATTGTAGGACTCTCTCCTCCCCCGAATTTTAATGCATTTCAAACGACGGTTATTAGTGGGATACGGGCTTGGATTCAAGTGTCATCACTGAAATAAACCGTGGAGGAGAGAAAAAACATTCACAGAATCATTGATTGCGGGCTGCGTAGTTGAGTAAATTAGGATCCTCAATTGTTCTTGAACCAATGTGAATGAATTAGATCTCTCTCCTGTTATTGGATAATCCACAATGTGTAACCGATGTTGTAACATGGATTGTTAACCTTTTTTTTGGGTAATTCGGAAATTCAACACGGATTGTTTACTGCTAATTTTGAAAGGATGATTGTATTTTCATAATCAGTTTTCTTTGTTCTCTCTAGTTTCCCAAGGCATTTAGGTTCCCTAGCCATTCGTTAAACTAGTCCTCGTATATACTGTAGCACGCAGGGCCGGCCAAGGCCGTAGGCCTAAGAGGCCTAGGCGCACTCCAAAAAGATCAAACTTTTGGGGCACTCCCACATTTTTTGATTATAGGCTCAAGTGGACTATTTTTTTCCTAATAAAAAATAAATAAAAGGCTCAATCTTACTTACAAAATGGCTAAACAATTGTAATGACCGTTAGGCCTTTAGGCTATATAAATCTGGGCTATAGAAATCCTTTAAGGAAAGGCATATACCTGATCTTGGATCAAAACCTGGTCTTAAGTAACCTAAACCAACTCTTAAATTAGGCCTTCTATCTCAACACCATTTAAGCCATTCCCAGTGCATGCCATTTTAGCAATTTTTTTCAACAATAAGTTTGGTTCATGAAAAGGTTAGTAGAACTTAGAGTCCGAATGTTTAGACAATTTTTACCAATTTTCTTCGCATAGTTTCCCCTTCCACCTTTTTTTCTTTCAGGACTTTTTGCCAATGTCTAATTTTCTGAGTGTCAACCGGCAACTATCTAATATCAGAAAGAAAGAAAAAAAAAAAACATCAAACTATCTATAGTAGAATGAAGGCAGAAGGATATAAGATCCTTTTAGTAGAACTTTCTCTGGAAAAATTATTTATGTATTATACTTTTATGGCACAATTTTTAGACTAGACCTAAGATACTCCAAATCCTTGGGCTGGCCCTAATAGTACGTCATCATGTCACTCATGTTCACTTGAGTATCCCATTGGATTATATAGATAGTACTGCATTTGGATATTATTGACTCGGTACCTATTCTTATACTCCCTCTGTCTCAATTTGTTTGCTCACTACGAAACTACGTGCAATTTTCAAACTAAAAAATAATGTATTTATCAAAATAATTTTTAAATTTTTTTTGCACCGTATTAAAATTCTCAATGAGATCCATTAAACAAGATCCATATTGATTAGAAAATTATTTTTGTAAGTACATTATTTTTTAGTTTGAAAATTGCACGTAGTTTCGTATTGAGCAAACAAATTGGGACGGAGGAGTAATTGCTAGAAACGTTCGTAATCGGTTGGTACTAAAACCGAGTTGATCTTAATGGTTCAGGTCGGAAGACTTCAACACCATTTGCATGCAATAATGTTATTAGAGATGGAGTTAAGATTTTACCTTTGTGGTGACGAAAATATATGTAGTTAAAAAATTTAGTGGTAGCGAGTCTATATAATTCAGGGAGAAAATTTTATTTTATATATAATAATTGCCTTTTTAAAAAACCTTGTGGTGGCGGCCTGCTTGACCGTTCGGGTGATTAATAATTAACTAGAATTTCGTCCCAAGCGTAGGACTATCGACCGGTGCAGCACAATAAATCCGGAAGTACCGGAGTCGAACCACAGAGACGGTATACGGTGCTTAACTCAAACAATGTCGGCTCTACGTTTGTAATTGGCTCTCAGGTAGCCACCCCTTGCTCAAATGATTTAATTAATTAACTAAATTGAACTGATTTAACTACTGGACTCTGAATTTAAAAAGGAGAGCACAGCCGTGGGCACTACGGTGTCCGCAGCTAGACTAATTCACATTCACTCGGGCCACAATTATTCAATTAATAGATTTAGAAATATGAAAAATAGTTCCCAACAAATGCGCACCACTTGTCACCAATTTCTGCGCGCATTCGGAATTGGCAATGCCCGGGTTTGTTTGCTAGAAAAACTTCCGTATTCAAAAATTGCGCATTGATTAAAATGATTCGGCACCGAGGTGGAACATAAGTTAGCCTAGCCACGGGACACCTTCATCCCGCGACCGCACTCAATACGACTACTCACTCATTATTGTAAACGCAGCAAGAATAACATAAACCCTAGATCTAAACATGATTAAACAATGAAAATAATAACAGAAAGTAGTACCGAAGATTGCGCAACGGAAATAATCTTGATTAATGAAAGAAGAACATCAATCCACGTTGAGAATCTTGCAAACGAAACGCTGAACAAGGAATACGGGATTGCCGAAACACGAGAATCCGCGAACAAACTTCAAAAACTTCAATAGGAATCGCTCCAGAAAGTAACAACTCCAAAGAAAAAAACGGCTGCGAAAAAACTAAGAAAACTAGAGCAAAGTTCGAACCCTAATTCGGAGTAAAAACGAGGTATAAATACCCTCCCGAAGTCAACACACGTGGCAAATCGAGACGGGCAAATTAAGGGCCTCGGTATCGATACAGGAGAAGTCCTGTATCGATACCAGTAGGTTCTGTTTTCTGGATGGTGCTTGGGTATCGATACAGGACAATCCCTGTATCGATACCGAGCCTCTAAGTTGACTTTTTCAGCTTTTTGGTCGTCCTTGCTTGGGTCCCACCGGTTCCCCGCATGCCCGATGCCTTGTGTCACTTTCCGTGCTCCTTTTCGGCCCGTTTCCTACAAAACAAACACAAACACCAAAAACAAGAGACAACACTGAATCAAGTGGAAAATGAAACAAAACACGCCTCTAATGCGCTAATTCGCCCTACTTAGGCGCTTAGATCTGTGATATTACGCGCCTATCACGGCCGCCATCTAGCTCCATCTGGATGATCTGGGATTTGGCAATTGAAAAGAGGCGATCGAAATTCCTCTTACACAATCCTTTATCATAGCTAAACAATTTATTTCATCGTAAAAACTAACTTTTCTTCTACTTGCACAGATTAAGAGCATCTCCTACCCATCTCCTAATATTCATTTTGGAGCACCAAATCACCATTTTGGATAATCAATGCCCTCAAACCCATCTCCATTTGGGGTCTCCGAAATGGAGATTCATCTCCCATCCTTCATATTTGGAGAATCTCCCACCAAATGGAGACCGATCTCCATTTCACCCTTTTATCTCAAAATCACCATTTATAAAATCACCCTTTTATCTCCGTGCAAGCCCCAAACTTTATAAGCCCCAAACTTTATAAGTTCACACACATAAAAAGAAATTTTATATAATATTTAATTAGAGTTGATAGGCGCGCAATGTCACAGATATAAGCGCCTAAGTAGGGCGAATTAGCGCATTAGAGGCGCGTTTTATTTCATTTTCCACTTGATGCGGTGTATCTTTTGGTTGGTCTTTATATGTCTTGATTTGTAGGAAACAGGCCAAAAGAGCACGTAAAGCGGCAACAAGGCAACCGGGCATGTTGGGAACCGGTGGGACCCAAGCAAGGACGAGCAAACAAGCCAAAAGCATTTTAGAGGAGTCGGTATCGATACAGGGATTGTTCTGTATCGATACCGTGGGCATCATACGCGAACAGAGTGTCTGGGTATCGATACAGGACTTCTCCTGTATCGATACCGAGGGCCTTAAATGGGCCGTTTGACTTTGCCACGTGTTTTGACTTCGAGGGATATAAATACCTCGTTTTGAGGCCGAATTAGGGTTCGACTTTTGTTTAGTTTCTCTTCTATTTTCGCAGCCGTTTTCCCTTTGGAGAATCTACTTTCCGGGTTACTTTTCCATTGAAGTTTTTGGAGTTTCGTTACGCGATTGAAGTATTGCTTCGGTAACTCTTGTTTTATTTACTTTAATCTTAGTTCACGGGAGTTTGTCCGTGTTTTATTCCCGAATCTTGAGTTTTAATTCTTATTCGAGTTTAATAGCATGTTTTATTCCAGAATTTTCTTATTTGTTCTGTTCAATATGAGTGAGTAGTTTCATAAGTATGGTCGCGGGGTGATTAACACGCTGTGGCCAGGGTTGGGTTTATTTCTGCTCCTATTCTCAAATCAATAACGAAAAGCAATTTTAGGTTATTAAAGAACTTCCGTTGGACGAATCCGAGCTTCGTTGGAGCCCATGTAACGCGGGACCAAAACCTGTTCTTCCCTGTACATGGGTAATGGCGACCGTGAGGATTCGCATCTTTCGGGGTAACCTTTTCTCTCTAAAATCAAACGTTTTCTTGGAAACAACGAATGGAGCAGGAAATATCCGGACTTGGTCACCGTGTTATGAACCCTACGACCGTACTTTCTTTTAATTAATTTAATCAAAATCAGTTTTTCTCTTAATTTAGTTAATTCACCAATCAAATTACAAAGGGTGGCTACCTAAGAGCCGTGTTAACCTGTTCAACCCGAGTTTTTAGTAAGCACTCTCCACCTTCTCTGTGGATTCGATTCCGGTCTTACCGGGTATTGTGCTACACCGGTCTCCGCCCTACGCTTGGGGCAACCCATTAATTTAGGTATAGGATTTCGGTCAAGCAAGAGTATCACCATTTACCAATCCTTCCCATTTTTTCTTCTCAAGCGCAAATTTGAGTAAAAACACTAAAAATTTATCTACAACATACCCATTTTGAGTTTTACCCTTTTTTTGGGGAAACCAAATCCAAACCCTTTTTTCCCACCACCTAGTTTTATTTATAATTGTACCATCCTAGCTGTTAAAAAAACACAGAAACAACAAATTTTTTGTCGTCGTTGATGGGGAGATGGAGACGAGGAGATGAGTTGGAGAGCACTTTTGGGTATGAACTAGGGTTTACCATTGGAGAAGGCAAATCCAAATGGAGCTTTTAATCCAATTATTTAAAACCTAAAGTAGAGTTAAAAATGGTAAAGAATGGTATGATCTTACCACGATTATCTACTAACTTTTTAAAACCTAAAGTTGAGTTAAAAATGGTAAAGAATGGTGATGATCTTACCGCGCTTATCTACTACTATAAAAGCGGCTGTTGACATATCTATCATGCACTTCTTAAATTACCACTCTACCCTCTTCTCCTTTAAGTTATTACCCAAATAACTCCCTCCGCCAACTCTAATACTCTATTTAGGAAATTTATTATTCAGTGTCCTGGGCTCCTATCCACCACTATTCAACAAAACGGAACACATGAGGTCTCATCGAAACCAAAACTAATTATATAATCCATGGTCCTCGGTACTGAGAAAGTAAATTGATGATGGAAACGATTGAAATTGTAAATGTTCAAAATATCAAAAATATTAGCCTAATGTCGGGAAGTCCAACATTAGAATAGAGATGGTACGTATAAAGATTATATAAAAGCATAAGAGCTAACTAAAATTTGTGATAGTGGAGAAAATTAGAGAACTTGAGATATTTGCTAAGTTTCTGAACAAAATGGAACAAGACAAATTGCCGGAACTCCTTTGTCGTTATCGTCGTTGTAAGCTCCAGCAAAGCTAGTTCAATACAAATTGAGAGGCTACAAAGGTGATGACGGAACAATTGGATCTACTCATAACCCAATACTAGTTTTTTTTTTTTGTAAACAAGAAAATAAAAAGAAAAAATATTATTGTCAGTATACATTCTACCACATTTGTTCATGGAAAAACCAATGCTATTGTCATTATACATTTTACGACACATGTCAATTTTTAAGTTTAGAAAAAAGGCAAAAGTAGGGAGAGAGCCGTAGATGAGTTTTTTGACTTCTTATTTTGAAGTTCTTTTATTTTGCACATATCTCTCAAATACAAAATTTATTCTGCACAATTTCTCAAATACTATCACTGTTGTAATATATTTCATACACATATCTCATGAACACTTTACAAATTCAATGACATATTACAACCATAATTAAAAAAACTAACAAACAAAAATTAATGCAAAAAGTACAACACCCCAAATGTGCTAAGGACGGCGCGCTGGCCTTTGGAAAAAGGAAAAGAAAAAAGAGATACTGGTAGTGAACGAAACCCTAGTAAATCTCACCTATATAAAAGCCCAAGCAAACCCTATACATAATTAGCCCCTGGCGTTGCTTCCTACATATACACGCTTGCAGGCGTAAGGCGTTGCTTCCTAGATATACACTAATTCACTTGACAGCATTGGCGCTGCTTCTGGAAATCTCACCTCCACATATGAAGAGTGAGGAAGGTGATGAAGATGAAGAAGATGGATAGGAAGAGGAAGGTGAAATCAGCACCTTTTTGGAATTCAAAAACCCTTGTTTTTTGGATCATCGGATCAGTGATCTACCAGAAGGTTGTTCGACTTGTAAACCATTAATCATCAATTTCGTCTGTCCTTTTCTATACGTTGGAGTTTTATGTTGTTTTTTCATCACTCAATAATCTCTATCTGCACCGGTTCATTCGAGAAGGAAAAAAAAAAAAACTATCCTTACAGATAAGGATCATTTGATCGATTTATCTATACACACTTATATGATTTGCTAGAGCTGTTGATCTAAGCTTATCATTCGCGGATAAATTAGATGTAGAACATCCTTTAACATTGTAACATGCTTAGGTTAATTTTCAGGAGGTGTTGTTGTCCTTGACAAAAATAGATTGGGGGAAAATAGGAAAGATTGTTGGAGACTCCATTGGTTTTTCTCTCCAACAATCTTACACATATTGTTTCTTTTTTTTGTAGGACGGTCAGGGTGTTAGGCCAACTAAGTTTGGTGTGATGAAAAGATCCATTCATATGAAAACTAGAAGAACAAGACAAAAAACCTTATCTTTTGAGCAAAATTCTCTCTTTTTTTTTCTCAATAAATTGATATCCATTGCGACTGTAAATGTTTTCGGTAGATCACTTACTAGTTTGTGAAGTATCAGCAATAGCTTGTTCTAAAATGCAAAATTATAGCCAACAGTAGCATTGGTAGAAATGACAATGAGATAAATAAGAAGTCGGAGTTGCTTTACGTAACCTTCTTACCAATAGAATTATGTTCTCATAAAAGGCTTTGAATCATAAGCAATCCACTTCATATCCACTTCATGGGATCCATGGTGAGGAATTCTAATATATAGTTCATTCATAGATTAATTTTCATATTGTTGCTACTTGCAAACACTCGTGAAAATAATATTTCGTAAAGAACTTCAAAGTCGTTATATGTAATGTGGGCGGAAAATTAGGCATCATGTAATGTGGGCGAAAAATTAGGCATCTGGTGTATGTGTGACTCATTGTTGACTCTTTAGAGATCTTTTTATTGAAATGGCAGAAAAGAAGTTTAGTAGAAGGTTGGGTTGATTTACTTTCAATAATGTTCGTAAACATTACTTTAATTGCCACTGATTTTTCTTTTCCTGACACTTGACAGGAAATTGGAGAGATCGTTTAATCTCTCCCAGACATGAATTCCTCCATCTCTTTGTCCAGAGATTTGATGAACTTCACAAAATCTTCCGCCCTCCAGCTACGATCCCCTGCCAGCAGAAATATGTGCATTTGATTGTGCTGCGCATTTATAACAACGGTAAGTACTCATAATTTATTTCATATTTCGTGCATGATAGGGATTTTCCGTAGTTCCACCGTAAAGAAGAGGACAAACCAAATGCATGGGAGATTGCTTGAATCTCCCTGCGCATTTACAATAACTTAAGTACTCAAAATAAGCTTCATATTTTGTGCATGATAGGGATTATCTGTAGTTTCACGGTAAACATAGAGGATGTACCAAATGCATGTACTATTGTTTGCAGTTTAACCATAGAGTAAGATGATGTATTAATTACATGTGTCTACTACCTTCTATTTCAAGTGATATTACTCTTGCTTAGCGAGGAACAGATTTTTTTGACCTTTAATAAGCATTCATTTAATGCCACAGTTGGAACTCTTAAATCTCCCTGTGCATGTACATTAATACTTGAAGTACTTAAAATATGCTTCATATCCCGTGCATGATGATAGGGATTATATGTAGTTCCACTATAAACAAAGAGGATGTAGCGAATGCTATGTCAATCTTTAGTGACGTAATCTGTTCCCATCTGATTGATGCTGTTTTCAAAGTTGCTTGTCATTTTTGCCTTGCCTTCTCTTACACGGCACATAGTTGTAGATGGTACGTTTTTGAATTGAATAATTTATGTTTTTTTTATGAGAATAGAAACAAATCATTTATGTTATTTATGTTGGTGCCTTATTGGTATTAGGTAAGGCTTCATTGATTTTTAGTGGCGGGGTTGGAAAAATCTGGAACCTGTTGTTGATGGAAGGTTGTGAATGTAACCTCTCTTTCTAGCAGCCACACATAAGTGTTTTGAGTCTCCGAATTCTGGTGCAATGTCAAATAGAATTCTAGAAATCCTACTCCAAACTTCTTTGGGAGTCATTGCCACGTTTTCGTAGTAAAAATATGGAGGGTTCAGAACAGCCTCTGGGAGTGTTTTATGTTACAATTCATGTTTGCAACTAGCTACAAGTTCAAGTAGTTCAGATGAGCAAGCTGATCCAGATTATAGGCAATTGCATCAAAACAATTTTACTTCCAAAAGCAAGAACGAGAACATGCAAATCGAGATGGAGGCTAGGACTTCAAGTAGACACTCTCATATAGGAAGAAGGCGTGATCGCACTTTAACAAGAAGGGCAAGAGATGAAAGACTTTTGTTGAGTCGAAGAAGATCAACGCGTAGAAGAAGTGAGAATTCTGAAAGCAAGTGTGATCAAAGTCATATCGAAAGAAACATATGGGCATGGTTGATAGAAGCCAAAGTAATTGAGGAAAACATCAAAATTTGTTGCTTGAATGAAACTCGAGGGCATGCATGCAAAAGGATTTTCCTCCAAATAGGTTGGGAAGGGTTTTTGGAATTTAGTTGATGACGAGCAAAAGACTTGGTGATTTCTCCTCTGGATAGGTTGAGAGGTGAATTCGTTGCAGTTGACTGGAGTTCTTTCTCGGCCGTGCTTTGGGTCTCTGCCATCCATCGTTCTAACCAACTCCAACCCCAACCCCAACCCAGTGAGGATTATTGGGGTCCATGAACATTAGGGCCACTGGTCTAGTTGACTTCTTCTGAGTTTTCTGTTTGTTTCAATGATGGGAAACCAAGTGAAAGGCTGAACTATTCACATCTAATAAAGAGCTTAATATTTGCTAAAAAGCTGAAAATTTGCTAGTAATGAGCTGAATATTTGTTAAAAAGCTGAAAATTTGCTAGTAATGAGCTGAATATTTGTTAAAAAGATGAAAAGTTGCGAGTAACGAGCTGAATATTTGCTAATTGCAGATCCAATTGCCTTCTATGTTTGCTGGTCATTTCAAATTTGGGATGTTGTTATCAGAGAATGAATTCTTTCAAATGTTAAACGTGAGAGAGGAGGGATGCCAAATGACGCTTCACATGCCATGTCAAATTTGACATCTTTGGTAGGAGATGCTCTCAGTAAACAAATTTTTTTCTTGAAATACAATCTCTATTCTTGTACGGAAAGATTTATACAATCGGACAAAGTGCTTCTTTTTCATTCTAGAACGAACGGTTCGGATGCAAAGGCGCCTAAGGTACACGGAGGAGCTATCCTCTTCCACTTGCCAATATCTTAAGGGCAGTTGTCACAGAGGAAATTGGAGGAAGTCAAAATGTGATGGTTTCTTTTATCTGATTTTCTGTTTCGGTGGAAGTAAGTTGCTAAGTAAGTTTGCTTCAATCTGTTCTTTTGACTGTAGACTGGCATCCCATTTTTCCTCAATCTGTTACATCGTTAAAAGCCAAATTAAAGTTAAAAACTAACAAAGAGCAAGGTGTTTCTGGATAAACCAAACTGATAACAAAAAGTTGTTGGAAAATAGATATATTATTCGATTATTTTGGTGCGCTTAAATATGAATAAAATCCATTTATAGGATGAATGAGAATGGTCTCATTTGGGAAATTGGAAAGGCCAAGTTTATTTATGGAAGGACGCGCGCACTCGCCGTCATCGGACACCTAGGCAAGGCTGGGGTCGGGACTCAGGATCTGTGAGCCCGCAGCCTGTGGTCCGAGGTCTGTGGCTTGGTCTGGGTTAGTTCGGAATTGATGTGGGCTACTGGCTCCAAGATTCCTACATAATAAACTCGTGTCTTTATTGGGCTTAACCGTAAATTCATTTTGAAAGATGAATAATTCAATGATAGCTTGAAACAAGTGGCTCTGTGGGAAAGTTCCACTTTCAAGTTATCGTACGTGTATAGAATGAGTAGGAAAGGTGCTCTTTCTAGCCACATGATCCCTACATGTTCTGAACTTTTTCTTCTTATTTCTCCTATAAATAATAGGCCCTCTTAGTTCTAAGTTAAGACACACCAGAAAGAGTTTGAGCTTAAGTCTTTTTTTTATTCTAAGTTCTTTTCTTTTTGTGGAAGGAGTACAAACACTTCTTCAATTTGATGGGCAGTCACAAACGGTGCTACTGTGACTGAGTTCGACAGAGTTACCCTGAGAGACAAACATTGATACAACCTCCAGCACCTCCGGTGAGGCGGTGAATTTGTCTTAAGGGCGCCGTGTGATAAACGGGCCTCGGTCTATTCCGTTGCCTAAACAGTTTTTAATTATTGTTTATTTTCACTACTGTTTTCCTGCAAAAGCTACTGTTAAAATATGTTCTCAACAGGAATTGTCCGTTCTTCACGACAAAGAATTCAAACAAAGATTTTACAAAATTGGAATCACCACGAATGAAGAATCAATAAATGAAAGAAATTTGAATCAACATTGCAATCCCATGTGCATTTCACGAAATGTGCATCCTAAGTAGCTCATCCGACTCGAACCACATTTGACATTGGTGTAGCATCCCACTTGAATAGCATTGTATTTCCACAAACACAAAAAACCAATTCACATCTTATAAGACGCCATACCATACAGATCAAGCAAAGCAATTTGAAAGTCCCTTTGCACGTTTCTGTAGGAGCCGTCTCCGGAGTGCTTGATTCTCCTCTGATATTCTGATCCTTCTAGACTGGATCTGAGACTGCACGTGAGCCAAGGTCTGCATGCATCTTAAAGCAGCCGACTCTAGCATTTTCATCCAGCACTGACAAAAATACACAGTGTGTCTATGATGGAAAAAGAAAGCAAGCCGTCTGATTCCCTTTAATTTTTTAGTGTTTCCACATTGAATCAAATGTCAGGCAACTACTATCCTTAAATATATACTCTTACTATATATTGGCCAATCATAATTTGGCTAGGCTTATTTTGTTTTGTTGGGTTATAACAATTTGATTTTAGTTGGAAACATTTATTTTAACCTCGTACGAGTAACCCAACACTGACAATACTAAAGAAAAATTAATTTATATCTATATTTTATTTTTTTCAGTGCTTTTTTTGAACTCAGTGAGGTTAGAAAAAATAATTTATATCTATATTATTCATATCTACCACTACACTTTTATGTGGGATCTATACGTTTAGGACTTGGTCCGACGTAAATGTATGTGTGTGAAGAGAGTTAACGCACCGCGTCTGTGTGTGAAGAGAGTTAACGCACCGCGTCTGTGTGATGGTGCTCAAGACTTAGAGTAACGGGAATCAACCTTTTCTTAAAAAATTGCTTGCAATTGTCTCTTTTAGATCCTGTTATAAGCGAGAGATTTGCACAATATCTGTGATCTCTACCTCCTTATCTAGAGTCTTATGTGCTATTTTCTCGCAAAAAAACTCATTTTATCTTGCAATTCTAATAAGAGTATGCTCTAGTGAATTCATTGGCCCTATTAAACGATAGGCTTGACCTTTGGAAACTAATTGAGATACGCGTAAATTGATCCGAACTCTCGAGTTAATACCCTATAGGATTCATTATATGTGAAAGCTCATAGACTTTTTGCTGATAGTGGAGAAAATTAGAGAACTTGAGATATTTGCCAAGGCATAACAAAATGGAACAAGAAAAATTGGCGAAACTCCTTCGCAGTCATCGTCTTTGAAAACTCCAGCAAAACTAGTAGAATACTTCCACCGTCCACCTTTGTTGGTCCATTCTCGAAATCTGTGCCATTTTTTAATTGCTCATATCTTTCAATATGAATCTAAAAAAATATGCAATACCGATCTTGTTTGATAGATATCAATTAATTCTATTATACAAAGTTCCCAAAGTCATGAAAATATCATAAATTGAAACATAGAAGTAATAAAAAGATAAAAAATGACACAGATTTAAAAAATGGACCAACAAAAGCGGACAGGCGGAGTACAAATCGAGAGGCTACAAAGGTGTTGGAAGAACAATTGGGTTTACCCATAACCCAATAATAGTTTTTTTTTTTTGGTAAACAAGAAAATAAAAAGAATTAATGCTATTGTCATTATACATTCTACCACATTTCTCCGTGGGAAAAACCAATGCTATTGTCATTATAGATTCTACAACACTTATCGGTTTTTAAGTATAAACCAAAAGGCAAAAGTAGGAGAAGAGCCGTAGATGCGTTTTTTGACTTTTTATTTTCAAATTCTTTCATTTTGCTTAATATAAATACCTACTAATATAAATACCTACAAAATTTATTCTGTACATCTCTCTTAAATACTATTATTGCTGCAAAATGCTTCATACACATCTCCTGAGCATTTTACATATTCAATAATATATTATGACTATAATTTAAAAAAATTAAAATATAAAAAATAAAATGCAAAACCCAAAATGAGCTAGGAGCCTAGGACAGTGCGGTGTTGTTTGGAAAAAGGAAAATGAAAAAGAGACGTGGCAGAAGTCAACAAACCCTAGTAAATCTCACCTCGACATAAAGGCTATATAAGCGCCCTAGTATAAAGCCTAGATGTATACATATAAGCCCCTGGCGTGGTTTCCTAGATATACACCTGCCAGCGTTGTTTCCTAGATATACTCTTGCCGGCGTTGCCGCTGCCTCTCGAAATCTCACCTCGACATATGGAGAGTGAGGAAGATGATGAAGATGAAGAAGATGGACAGGAAGAGGAAGGTGAAATTAGCACCTATCTAAAATCCAAAAACCCTTGTTTTTTGGATCATTGCTTGAGTGATTTACCAAAAGGTTTGTTCTACTTGTCAACCATTAATCATCAGATTTGCCTTTCCTTACACACTGATATGATCTGAGCTTATCGTTGGAGTTTTATCTATACACACTGATTTAATCGTTGGAGTTTTATGTTGTTTTTTCATAACACAATCATCTCTATGTGCACCGGTTCATTCATTCGAGAAAAGAGAAAAAACTATCCTTACAGATACGGGTCATTTGATCTGATTTATCTATACACACTGATATGATTTGCTAGAGCTGTTGATCTGAGCTTATCATTCGCGAATCAGTTAGATGGAGAACATCCTTTAACTATCTAACATGCTTGGTTTAATTTTCAGGAGGTGTTGTTGTTCTTGACAAAAATAGTTTGTGAAAAAATGGGAAAGATTGTTGGAGACTCCATTGGTCTGTCTTTGATCACTAAACACAAATGTATCTTTTATTTTGTTTGGTAGGACGGTCAGGCTGTCAGCCAACCAAGTTTGGTGTGATGAAAAGATCCATTCATATGAAAACTAGAAGAACAAGACGAGCTTATCTTTTGACCAAAATTCTCTCTCTCTCTCTCTCTCTCTCTCTCTCTCTCCCCAATAAATCAATATCCATCGCGACTGTAAATGTTTTCGGCAGATTACTTGCCAGATTGTGAAGTATCGACAACAACTTGTTCTAAAATGCAAAATTGTAGCCAATACTAGAAGGAGTAGAAACAATAGTGAGATAACCAAAGAAGTTGGAGTTGCTTAACGTCACCTTATTACCAATAGGTTTTTGTTCGCATAAAAGGCTTTGAATCATAACCAATGCACTTCTTGAGGTCCATGGTGAGGATTTCCAATGTATTGTTCATTCATAGACTAATCTTTCATATTGTTGCTAACACTCATGAAAATAATATTTCGTAGGGAACTTAAAAGTTGTTATATGTAATGTGGGCGGAAAATTAGGTATCTGTTGTATGTATGACTCATTGTTGATTGTTTAGAGATCTTTTATTGAAATGGCGGAGAAGAAGTTCAGTAGAAGGTTGGGTTGATTTCTTTTCAATAATATTCATAAATAGAACTTGAATTGCTGCCAATTAATTGCTTTCAATTTTCCTTTTCCTTACACTTGACAGGAAATTGGAGAGATCGTTTAATCTCTCTCAGACAGGAATTCCTCCATCTCTATGTCCTGAGATTTGATGAACTTCTTCCTCCCTCTGGCTACGATCCCCCAGTAGAAAATGTCCATTTGATGTAAGTAATTAATTAGGATTCATTTCATATTTCCTGCATGATAGAGATTTTCCGTAGTTCTACTGTAAATGTGGAGGACGAAGCAAATGCATGTGAGATTGCTTGAATCTCTCTTAAGTACTCAGATAAGCTTCATATTTGTGCATGATAGGGATTATCTGTAGTTTCGCGGTAAACATAGAGTATGTACCAAACGCATACTATCGTTTTTAGTTTAACTGTAGAGTAAGATAATGTATTAATTACATGTGTCTACTACCTTCTATTTCAAGTGATATTACTCTTGCTTAGTGAGGAACATATTTTTTTTACCTTTAAGAAGCATTGATTTTAATGCCACCGTTGGAATTCTTAAATCTCCCTGTGCATGTACAATACCTAAAGTACTCAAAATATGCTTCATATTTCGTGAATGATGATAGAGATTATCTGGAGTTCCATTGTAAACATAAAGGATTTACTTAATGCATGTACTATTGTCCGCAATTTAATCGGAGAGTTAGATACTGTATTCAATGCATGTGGCTAATATATGATGATTTTGTTTACATCTTCCATTTCTAGTGATTACTCGTACCTAGTGAGGAACATACCTTATTTTTTTTTTTTACCTTTAAGAAGTGTTTATTTTAATGCTACCGTTGGAACTCTCTTTATGCTATGTCAATCTTTAGGCCCAGTTTTCCAAAAGATTTTAGCACCCAGTTGCTAAAATCACCATATTTCAAATCAAAAAATGAAGTGGTTCCGTGTATCGTTTTTCAATTTTTTTCGCACCAAGTTAAAGAATTCCTCAAGTACTTTAATTTGGTGCGAAAAAAATCGAAAAACGATACATGGAACCACTTCATTTTTTGATTTGAAATATGGTGATTTTAGCAACTGGGTGCTAAAATCTTTTGAAAAACTTAGTGACGTAATCTGTTGCCTTCTAATTGATGTTGTTTTCAAAATGGCTTATCATTTTTGCCTTTCCTTCTCTTACACGGCACATAGTTGTATTCATTTGTGAGTAGTATGTTTTTGAATTGAATAATTTATGTTATGAGAATAGAAACAAATCGGGAGAGCTCAAGTTCAAGTAGTTCAGATGAGCTAGCTGATCCAGACTATTGACAACTGTAGCCAAACAATTATACTTCCAAAAGCAAGAACCAGAACATGCAAATCGAAATGGAGGCTGGAACTTCAAGTAGATACTCTGGTGTAAGAAGAAGGCGTGGCCGCACTTTAACAGGATGGGCAAGAGATGGAAAGGCTTTCGTTGAGACGAAGAAGATCAATGCCTAGAAGAAGTGAGAATTCTGAAAGCAAGTGTGATCAAAGTCATATCAAAAGAAACAGATGGGCATGGTTGATAGAAGCCAAAGTAATTAAGGAAAACATCAAAATTTGTTTCTTGAATGAAACTCGAGGGCATGCATGCAAAAGGATTTTCCTCTCCACTTTTTAAGTGAATTGGGAGCGTTGAGCACTAGGTGTAACTTGTTAACTGTAGGTGATCGAGTGGTATTTGTGGGTTCAAATTTTGGTGGCTTATGCTTGACGGATTCACCCAGGTATAACTTACATTACTTGATTTTCGTTATCATTTGCGAAATCTTTCTTTTGTTCTTAGAAACAAAACTTCCATGCCTGGATTTTAGGACTTCATGAATTTGTGCTTTTGTGGCTTTGATGAGTCTGAGTTTGGTAAGCATTGTGTTTTGAGTCCCTATGATCCCAAA
The DNA here is from genome assembly GCA_016920895.1 of Vaccinium myrtillus. Lineage (NCBI taxonomy): Eukaryota > Viridiplantae > Streptophyta > Magnoliopsida > Ericales > Ericaceae > Vaccinium > Vaccinium myrtillus. Next base: position 29,320,631 of record CM029278.1, on the reverse strand, counting down.
ATTTAGCTATTTTTCACCACCTTCCACCTTTTTCCAATCCGTAGAACAAGGAATACGTGTGTAATGAGCGTTGTTGACTTAAGACAAGGGATGAGGCTTCTTATTTACTGGAATATAGAAGTTGCTCAATTACAATTTGTGAAGTGACTGGACTCCAACAAACGACATGTCGTGGATAAAAGCTGCGATGTTGAACGAAGGACATGTTTGCAGCATCGGGCATGAAAGAGGTGGATCCCATTTGTTTTGAATAGCCATCGCCCTTGGTGACAAACTCAAGGGATTACCTGTCATATAGGCAGCAACAACGACTGGTTCAGATGAGCTTCTGGAAACTGGTTTGCTCGAGGGTTCCCCCTACACTAGCCATTTCTTTGAACCAAGTTGCCCTATCGATAACGAATAGAGTGGTCTGCTAGAAATAGCTATTTTAATTATTGTTTCAGTGAATTACCAAAAGGTTTATGTGATCATTTGTCCATTTTTGTCTCCCTTGAACATGTACGGTTTGCCTTATTACAGTGGGTGGCAATGAGTATTTTTGTTTATCTTTCTTGCCTTCCAATTTGGTAATGACTGGAAACTTAGGTATGTTACTTTATTGTAATTCAACAATGGCATGATATTTTGGTAATTGTATTGCAACTAGATATGGTGGATGTGTGGACAAAAGGCTAAATACTCCTATGATCTAAGGGATTACAATCTGGCAGATTTCAAAAGACATCTTCAAGGAGTTAGGAAGCTGAAGGTTTGCAAGATTGCAATATAAGATTAATGGATAACAAAAAGCTGGGGTTGTTTCAGGCAATGTATTAGTTTTAGAAATCAATTAGGTGTGGGTGTTTGTGTTTTGATTCTGGACTTGAGTTCTCATCTCAGGTGGAAGGTGCTTTGATGCAGCATTGATGATTTTGTTTGCAGAGTTAATATCTAGTAACCTCCTCCTTTTTTTTTTGCTGATCTTGAAATTCTGAACTTAGGCTCTTTTGGATCAATGGTTGGTATAAGCTTTTAGCTCTAACTTTGAATCAAGAAATGCAAATAGAAGAGATTTAACAGCAGAAAAGCCTTGTTGCGGGCTGCAAAAGAAATATTTTGGGCACCGCCGCGTGGTGGCCTACACCCTCTACAACTACACATTTACGTGGAATCTATATGTTTATGTCTTGGTCCGACGTAAATGTGTGAAGAGAGTTAGTGCATACAAATTTGTTGAGTTCACAAATGGAGATTTAATGTGGTTAGTCTTGTTATTGTTCAATCTGTTTGATTTTTTCTGAGGTAATTCACAAGAGATTTTTCAAATTAAGAAAATGCTTTCAAGTTTCAACAACTTGCTTTTGCATGTTTGTGAAGAACTTCTGGTGTATTGTCTATTACTTATTGTAGTTTTTGTTGATGTCTTTCGTTTTCAATGTCATTTTATCTACTTAAGGAAATACCATGAGTTTCCAAGAGACATCACAAAACTCCGGTAGCAACATTTTTAATCAATGGCTTTACTAATTCCCCTAGAAGGTATGTGATGTCTTGCTCTATTTCTTATGAAATCTTAGTTTGAGGAAAATTTATCGAAGACATCACGAAAATCTTAGTTTGCCAAAAAGTCTTAGTTTACGAAACAAAAATTCATGGGTTCGAAAGATTGAAAATTTATCTAGTGTGGTGTTAGTATTAAACTTGTTGGGGTCATTTACGAATATAGAAGGAAAATTAAGATAATTATAGTGTTTTATTTTTTTCCCTTGGAGTCGCCTGACCCAACTCCCTACGCAGTAGCGTTGCCACTGTTTACAGCTACTGCACTTGTTATAATGTCAGCCCATATTTAGGTGACTAAATTACTCAAAGTAGAAAATTTTCATTTATGCACTTTCTAGTAACCTTTTCAGCAGTCCCCATTCTATTGTACTAATAATCTGACAATAAATAGTGCTTAATGTCATCACAATGTTCTATATATATGACTGATCCAGTTTTCCAAATCACTAGTTGCAATAACCTGACACTATAAGATCGTCCTCCTTGTCCTTTTTTTTTTTCTTTTTTTTGTTTTGTTTTAAATGTTTGGAAAACTATCACTCAAACTGTGTAGCTATATTGGTGAAGTTGTTCTCACTATTTACCCACAGTTAATGGAGGATTCCGATGAAGAGAACAACAAAGAAGGGCTAACTTGTTCCGGCGAAGACGAAATGGATTATGGTTTGGCAGACCTGGAAATCTTGCGTGAGTTAAGTGAATGCAGCGTCAATCAGAACAACATTGAAGGGTTAACTTCCTTGGATGTAGATGGAATGAATTATAGTTTGGGGATAGTGGATGACTGACTGGCAAGAGCTAAGCGGGGTAGGGTCCAGTTTCCTCACCAATCAGACAACTAATGATAATGGTATACCGTTAGTTGCAGGAGATGCAGGATTTTTGGAGCTCAATGACCTCAATGAGCCATTGATCAACATTCCTACAGATGTTGTGGACCAGCAGCTGTCTCTACTGGAGGAAGGAGACAATGGCCTTGGTTAACATTTTGATACGTCACAGGTGAGTTTTGATAGAGTTTCATTATTTTCAAGTTTCATCTATTTATTTCGAGTTCTTGTGACGTTAATTTTACTCCATAGGAGCAACAAGAAGAGGGGGAACTAGATGATGCAGGAGCATAGGTTTTTGATTCACAGTTTTTATTGTCATTTAATCAAAGAGTCTTTTAAGTTCTTTTTTATTTCCTAAATGTCTTCTAAGTTATCAAGAGCCTACCTAGTTAGCAAATGAGTTCAGCAGGTGCTAAAATCATGGTATTTCAAATAAAAAAATTAAGTGTTTTCGTGTATTATTTTTTGAATTTTTCACACCGAATTAAAGTACATGAGGAGTACTTTAATTTGGTACGACAAAAATCGAAAAACGATACACGGAACCACTTCATATTTTGATTTCAAAACCGCGATTTTAGCACTTGCTCATTTTTTGATTTCAAAACCATGATTTTAGCAACTGGATTGCTAAAATCTTTTGGAAAACTATGCCTGTTGTACACAAAAAAAAAAAAATTAATGTCAAAAGGACAAATCAACCCCCCGTTCCAAAAATATCTCCGCTAGCCTATGAAAGTGCCTAAACCTCCAAAACTCTATGAAAGTGCCTAAATCCCCAAACCTAATGAAAGTGCCTAAACGCATAAAACCATGTGAAAGTGCCTAAACCTTCAAAACCGTATGAAAGTGCCTAAACTTCTAAAACCCTATGATACCGTATAATACCCTAAGTACCTAAACCCACTATACTCTACCCCAAAGAGCCTAAACCCCCTAAAATTAAACCCAAAAATTGAACTCACTCCCAAAATTGAAGAGAGATAAATCAATTAAGCCCACGTGTTTCATCATCATGAGAGGTATCACTCAAAATCAGACAAGAAAAATAGATATCTTTGACAAGACTACACTCACATATAAGGGTTTTTCTATTTTCAGCCTACTGGGCTGACAATAAGACAACAAAAAAAACAAAAAAAAAACACATACTCCAATGTACTTTTTTAACTTTTCCATACACTTTTACACATTCCTATACATTTTTCACACTTTAATACACTTTTTAAGCCTTATAATCAGACCATTAGGTTGATTTTAGAATTTTCCTACATATAAAACAGAGTGTGAAAATTTATGCTTGTGCAGAGAAAGAAAGCAATCAGATCGTGACGGGATTTCCCATGATACCTTCGCTTTGCAATTCGGTCAGAGGAGGGTGGGTTGTACGACATTTCTCCTCCACATACGCACATTTACTATTTCATTAAGGGTATTTTTGTCTAGTATTGTTCTTCAATCCTCAAAAATTTCTCATCAATGTATTAGGGCATCTTCAACCCAATAACCTCCATTCCTCCATTATGGAGGATCAAAATATAATTTTATATCTAAAAAGTGAATTTGAAGGATTTCACTATTCATGTGAGCTCCAACCCAATAATCTTCATTCCTCATTTTCTCAAACACATTGGCTTTATTATTGGAGGGTAAAGACAAAAAGAGAACATGAGAGGAATTTGGAAAGAATGAATAGTGAAATGGAGGTGACCCTCCATAATTTTTTGATCCTCCATATTTGGAGGGTGAAAAACAATCCTCCAAAATGGAGGGAGAAATGGAGGATGGGTTAGGGAGAGATTTTCCTCTAAAATGGAGGAATGGAGGCAAAAATGGAGTTATGGAGGGTGGGTTGAAGATGCCCTTATAACCTTAAAATAAGTTATGCTGGACTAAAAACCCTTTAAAGCCCAAACCTTGGCCTTTTGGACAATTGTCTGAAATTACTAACTCCAAAACTCATGTTGCGTGGCACGTTGTAAGAGCATCAACAGCAGGTTGTCTAAACCCCATTTGGTAGCTATTTAAGCTACAGAAATCTGAAATCTTGCGGTGCAGCAGCTGCGGTATTGGGTTGGGTAGAATTGTTGCCGCTACAGGGCTTCCGTACTTCTACCGAACCACTATTCCTGATCTACTCATTTTTTTATTTTTTAACTGCAACTCTTTTTGTCTCTTTCCTCTCTCTCTCTCCACCTGTCCACTCTCTCTCTCTCTCTCTCTCTCTCTCCTCTCTTTTATAATATTATCTTAATAGAAAAAAGGTAAAATGGGTAGAATTGTTGGAGTGTTGAGAGTGACAGAGTAGCTATATGCACTGTACACCAGATTTTTTGGCCAAATTTTTTTACACAACCTGTTGTTTTTGCTCTAATTGGTGTTTTCATGCTAAAACACATAAATTGCACCACTGTTTCGACCTCCACATAGCCTACACATGGTTTAGCTTTTATGACCAAGGAAATTTAAGAATTCTGGTCATTTCGAAATTGTAAAGTAAAGGCTAAACATTTTGCTTCAAAAAGGCTAAACGTTTCTCCTCATTGCGGCAAGCAATATTTAAATTATGGCTCGATAATAAGTGCTGAAAGATTAGAAATCAGCCTTATGAACATGACTCCAATGTGGTTGTCTAAACACAATTCCATGTGTTCAATCTACACACATACTTTGTTTTGCTAAGTAATAGCCTGCTACGTTTATAAGAGAATCTGGAACTATGTCATACTTGATTTCGAATTGAATTCGGATACGTAGACAATCCGTTTAAATGGGTACAGTCATAAGCATGGTAAACCCCAAAAGTTCACTAAAACACAACAAATTCATGTCTCGGAACTACGTTAGACTTGATTCCAAGTCAAATTTGGATATGTAGGCAACCCATTGAAATGGGTACAGTCACATGTGCGGTGAACCCCAAAAGTTCACTAAAACAAATCAAATTTTGTCAACCCCAAATGTAAAAATCCACAAAATCAAAAAGATCATTTAGGATTGGTATATGAATGGTAAGGGAGTGGGTGCTGTGGGGGTCTCTTCGCCGGAGTGAGCTCTTTGGACCTCTTGGAACGGAATGGGGGGTGGTGGAGAGAATAACGCACGCTTGAACCGCTGCTGCTACTCGCCGGAGATGGTCACCTGCACACGTAGACGATCACGTTAGTGCCTTGCCCGGACGGTGGTGGTCCGGGAAGGCACTCCGATGATTAAGTCAGTCACCGGAGTGAAAAGATGCGCTAGAGATCTTAGAGAGAGAAGTGGAGTTATGAGGGTAGTAAATGAGGAGAGAGGAATACCCATTGTGGTAGTTGTGCTTGGGTATTTATAGGCTGAGGGGCGTGCGTCCCACGCGCTCGGCGCCCCCCACGCGCCTGTCATTCACGCTCGGAATGACAGGTGACGTGATCTCCACCTCTGCTGCAGACGCCAAGTTCTGACCGTCGTCGGGGCAGGTAAGCTCGAGTGGTCAAATCAACCTGAGATATCTCCCATCGCCCACGTGCTCCTGCAGGCGGCGGTGGCAGAGTAGGTGACTGCTGCATTTAATGCCTCATCATGGCATATATAGCTTGTCAGACACGCCTCCACCAAACCAAATGGACCCGAGCCCCCACGCTTCCGTGGTCATCCGACTCGGCACGTGCGCGGCCCAGCCACTCGGGCGCTCGGCACGTCGATCGGCAGAGCTCCCGAGGGTTTTCCGTGGACCAAGCTGCGAGTGACATGTCCTCGGCACCAAGCCGTTCGGCGGACTTTGTTCAAATCAATATTCGTCCAGAACCGCACATCCGCACTACCCACCGAGGGCACCATGCGCTCGGTGGCATCCCGGCGGATTGGTCTACATTCAGTTTCGCAGATTCTGAGGCCGTGACCCTTCTATCTCTTGATGACGTGGAGGAGGACCCTGCTGTCCCCCACGAACCCGGCCGCTACAGGTGCCAACCTAATTGTGATGTGCTCCTCTTATAGTGATGCCACAATTCCTAATTCTACAAAGGGATCTCTAAGATTCACCAAATGATCAAATGAGCTTCAAAAGTTCACCAAATAAATAAAGATTCGGGATTGGCATATGAATGATAAGGGAGTAGGTGGCAACCTAGTTAGATGTGTTCTTTTTATCGTGATACCGCAATTTCTAAATTTATAAATGAATCTCGAAGGTTCACCAAACTTTCAAATGAGCTGCTTAGGCTTGGTAAAAATAAAATCACTAAACATGGAGTACATTTGGCTTGATCCCTAGCCATGGGTACGTAGGCAACCTAGATTTTATACTCTCTCCGTCCCTTTTTAAGTGATACCTTTAGGAAACGCATTTTTGTGGACGTCAAAAAAATGTACTTCCGTAGGACGTTTTTAATTTTTTTTTCACCAAATTAAAGTACCACTATCAACCATTATTATTAGCACAATTTCAGCCACTGCATGCACCACCTTTTAATCTTTAATCTTCTCTCTTTTACGGTACCAAGGAAAACTTCTCAGAAGCTTTACTGACGTTTCTTGCTCCAACTGTGACTCTCTGTTGGGCGATTCGAGAGAGGATATTGAGTCATTCGAGGATAATGCAGTTGCAAGGCAGCTGGAAAACTCTTTGGAAGTTGTTGAAGAGGTGGCAGAAACAGATGATGATGGGGCTAATAGGATGTCTGATGAGTCGGCAACCCTTTCGGATGCAAACCAAATCCCTATTCAGGCAACAGTCAAAGGGAGAAAAGGGAAAAGAAACAGGAAGAGCTTAAACGAAATTCTGGGATACACTAGAGTGAATGCAGATAAAATCAAAGGAAAGAGGAATAATAAGAAGTGTGTGGTGCTAAGGTCTGCAGTGGCATCTGCTGCTCTTTCTGCTTCTATTTCATCGAATGACATTAACAACAGGAACAAAATTCTTTTAGATGAAGCTCAAGCCATATGGGAAGTCGACAAGCTTTTTGGGATTAGCTATGATGGTGATGAAAACGAGGTCATAAGCAAGATTGCTGAGATGGAAGCCCTTAATAAGGCAAGGGCTGAAATCAATCTCTAATTTTCTCCTTGTTTGGTTCGTTTGCTTGGCTTGGTTTGTTTTAGGTGTTTTGTGGTCTTTTTCTTGCTCATCTTGTTGGCGTTTTGGAGTTTAGGTGTCTTGTTGGGTTTTTGATTGTTTGGTTGTCTTCTTGTCAGCCTTCCAATCTTTTGGGTCTCGAGAGCCTTTTGGTTTTTCTCTTGCCCCTTTTAATCTTGTATCTTCGATATTGGATTAATAAAATTCTTTTTGCCGTGCAAAAAAAAAAAAAAAAAAATCTGCTGCTCTCGTGATACATGGAGTACTACTTTTCAGGACTGGTTTTCGTAGGGAAAAATAAAACTGCTAATTTACCCCACAGAAAAAAAAAAAAAACTTCTGTGGAACACACGTTTTATAAAGGCGAAATAAAAGCATTGGGATGCTTTGATACCACTGTTAGAAAATAAGAGAGTGATATACATATAACTCTTGTGAGGAAATAAAACCAACCCACTTGGATCGGTTACTCGATTACGAGCCTCCTCATGGTTGCGAACTGCCCGTCTTGCAAGAGACTACTAGAACCCCTAGATAACCGACACTGTAAGATCCTAGGCTCTTGGGTTGCAGATCATCTGTTCCAAATCCCCCGTGTGCCTCCATTGCAAGAGATTTTGGATCGTTGAATTGTGAATTTGTTTTTATATTTTAAAAATTTGTGTGTGATCCAACGGCCCAAAACCATTTGCAACAGAGGTACAGAGAGATAATAGAATAGAAGATCTCTGGCCTAGGCTCTCGAAGGTTAGCCTTGGGACATAACCCATTAGCAAAGAGAGAGGAGTATGCTTACACTAGAGCAAAAGCACCCTTGTACGAAATAGCCATACTCTTAACAAATTCCCTCACAAACCTTTTCTCTATATCTTGTTGGTTTTTTACTTCGACTTTTCACAGGGATCCGTTTGTTAGAACGTAGAAGTTCTACTTAGGGAACGGTACGGTTCGATTTAGGTATTAGTGAAATCAAAATCAAAATCAAAATCAAAATCAAAATCAAAATCGAAATTGAAACTTATAACTAAAATCAAAACCGTAACAAGAAAATTGGGCAACAAAATAAAAAGGAACGTAAATAATAAGTGCAGCTAACACAATATGAATCAATCTTTCAAACGTAAAGACAAATATCACCATAGAGTTTACAACCAAAAAAAATTGCACAAAATGAATCCATCTTCCAAAGGCAAAGACGTTTACAACAAAATTGATTTGAGTGTGTAAGGGCTAGTTTCGGAAACACAAATTTTGACACAAAAATAATCAGAACACGTTCTATTTGTTTAGAACATGTTTTTAAAAGTTTCCGTAAAAATTAAACTCATTCAAATATAGATAGGTGTTTGATCGATTCATTCAATTTTTATTCTATCGTACTTAGGGACAAACATCGATTAAGCCCTCATCGATATCATGAGTTGATTTTTTACGGGAACACTTAAAAACATGTTTAAAACAATATATATACCCAAAACTACTAATAAAGGATCCCTTCCATGCGGACTTCCCCAAAAGCCACTTTTCTAGATTGAATTTTGATAATCCGAGCTGTTCAACGTGTTTAAAACGTGTTTTTAAGGGCCCATGCAAGGAATCACAAAAAAAAAAAAAAAATTTGACCGGAAAGTTTTTACAAAACAAAACAAAAACCGCACCTTCCAGATTTTTCCAAAATTAAAACCATAACCAAAACCGCGATTAAGAAATTGCTTAAAAACCATTCCGATCGGTTAACCATTAGTTCTGGTGGGATTGTCATCCCTTAATTCTGCTTTTCCCCAACCTTCTGACCATAAGTTCAACTACAACCAGCATTCCCAGTTTGACTACAGATATATACACATTCACTTTTCTCGGACCTCTTCTCTCTGTTCATACCAAAATACTTAAGCTCCTTCAGAACTGCTATCTACACAATATCCTTGAGTACGAAATCATTCACTCCCACGGATTTGGGCAGTTCCCTAGAAGACATCACCTCAACTTCTGCCTTAGCATTGGCAAGCCCTTCTTCAAGCTCACGAACCTTGGCTAGAGCCACTTCTAAAGCACCTCGAGCCACTTGCAAATCACCTCGAGCCACTTCCAAAGCACTTCCACAGGAATCCACAGCGTTGACCGACTCTGAGTACTTTTTCACCGTCTTTGCTTCCCCTAGCCTCTTCTTCAGCCACCACAAGTCCAGCCCTACTTGCTCAAAGTCCTCTATTGAAATGGCAGCCAGTTGCACTGCTTCCTCGCTCACATCATTCACCTTAGTTGATGACATTGACACGATGAACGAGGCGAACGACTCAAGTAGCATAGTTCGCAGAGCCTGACCTTTCATTGAGAATTTTACAAAAGTGTCATTGTGAACACGGTGGATCTTTTCAAGTAATAGGAACGCCTCTGAAGAAACCCAGCATGACAAAAACCTCACTTGGTCAGAATGCTCCAACCCGAGGCACTGTTCCCACGCACCACAAACATCCCTTCTCTGAAAGCAAAATATCAAAAGAAAAGAATGTTAACCCCCTCAAGGTCATCAATTAAGTGATGCCAGAATGCGTTAATATCTGCTCGTGTGTGCGTGTCTATGCGTGAAAGGGGGTGTGTGTGTGTGTATGTGAGAGAGAGAGAGAGAGAGAGAGAGAGAGAGAGAGATTTATGCACCTGAAAACGATTAGAGACGATGTCTGGGTCCTGAAGGTAATCAGTAAGCCTCAAAGATAAAAGCGCAAACTTCCACTGAGAAAAAAAGACACAAAGAAAAGACCACATTAAGTCTTGACCAAGAACTGCCGATCAAAAAAACAAGAAAAAAAATTCATTGATCGTCATTTATTGATCCTCATTTATTTTTCTTTACAAGATGCAGTGCTTCACCCAATGTCATTTTTTGGGACTCACAAAGGAATTTTGGTACGTACGACTATAAATTGAGCAAGGGGTTCGAATTTGTGAAAATATAAAAAGCCCCCAAACTACCAATCAACCTTTAAAAAGAACAAACTACCAATCAAGCTTTAAAAAAAACTTTACATCCTCTCTTCGAGCTAATATTTATACTCCCTCCGTCCCAAATTGACGGACCTTTCCATTTTTGGATGTCCCAAAATATTTGTCCCTCTTGAAAAGTCAAAGTAAAAAAGTTATAGTTTTCACATCAACCCTATTCTCTCATTGAGCTAATATTTATACTCCCTTCATCCCAAATTGATAGACCTTTCAATTTTTGAATGTCCCATATTATTTGTCCCTCTTGAAAAATCAAAGTAAAAAAGTTATAGTTTTGGTCAACAGCAATGATTGTGGTCAAAAGTTAGAATAAAAGGGTAATGTAAGTACTAATTGACACCTCTTAATTTGAAATTGAATGTCATCATTACTTGTCCTCTTAAGACCAACATTCCCCAAAAGGGCCAACAAATTGGGATAGAGTGAATACTACTCCCTCCGTCCCATACCATCTTCGAGATTTCAACTTTTTCTTAGAACATAATTATTATGTTGTACAGATTTTACTTTCGAAAATTACCCTTGCCATGATTTTATTCCTTGGTCTTTAACTATTGTATTCTATTCGGTGGTCAAACTCTTCCCACTGTTAGCTTTTGAGTCTTTCTGCAATAAAGGGGGTGTTTGGGAGCCTACTTATTAGCTTTTGATTTTTGACTTTTTGGCTTTTGATCAGAATGAGTTTTGGATGTGGGAGTAGTGTTTGGGAGAAATGTGCAGAATGTGTTTTGGAAGGGAAAATGAGAAGTAGAAATCAAAAAACACCTCCAAACCTATTTTTGATTTCTTGCCTCTATCTTCATAAATCAAAAATGAGTTCTGGGAGAAATGGTTTCTGGGGAGAGCTGCCAAACAGCCATAATGCAAAAAGGAGAAATCAAAAACATGAAAAGAAGCGGCCAAACGGCCTCAAAGTTGGGATGGATGGGACTTTCCCACTGGGCCAACTAGAATCCAAAACAGAAGGAAAAATCCTCTCCATGAATCTAGGCGGTAAAACAGAATGGTTTAAAATTTGGAAAAATTCAAATCAGGCGGTTAAAAGAAGACAAGGACAAAATAGGAAGTTTATCCAATTTTGGGCATTGAAATCTCTAAAGAGACATAAAGATTGGGACCGTCAAAAATGGAATAAGGACAACTTTTCGGGACGGAGGGAGTAATTAAGAACAAGTACATGGTCCGTAATCGCTCCCCATTCATGGTCATGGCAACACTTGTTAACAACTACTCCTAAGAAATAGTTATACCTTCAAAAACTCTTCCTCCGGAACTTGCAGTTTCTTCTGTATGCGTACTTTGACTTCAGCCAATGTCTCGCCCTCACGGATGACAAGGAGAAAAGGTTCCCCAAAATTCTGGACCTGCTGTTTGAAGTGAGAAAATAGAGCAGATATGAAGAAAAATGACAGCAGTGTATAGCAAAATCACCATTAACTGGTACAGAATAAATCATATACTCAACGGTGATAAAAATTGCAAATACCGTCATCAAAATTCCAACCAAACAACTTACCATTTGGTTCTGAGCTGTAGCTTTCATGAAATGATGAACATGAATAAGACGGTCATGTGGACCAAGGTTTTTCTCCTCTTCTGGGATCTGTTACAAGGACAAATATGTCAAAACCTTAAAAAAAAAAAAAAAAAATCTCTTTAAAAAAAAAACCTTAACAAATTCTTGTTATCTGACAAAAATCAGTCCACTAAACCAAATTAGGATAAAACTTATCAGCACATCCATAGCGGGAAGTTGAGCCATTGATATAACGAGCCTATGTAGCACTGACATGGACATGTGACACGATACCGACGCATGCAGATTTTAAACAATTGGAGGACCAATACATTGAGGATGCATTTGAAAAACAATATTTCTATATACAATTCAAATATGTTGAGAAAAAATAGGACACTTCGAATTTAAGTGTTGGGCACATCCTGGAGTTTGTTTGTGTCCGAAGCCGGTACGTGTGCCTCTGAAGAGGTGCATCTGTGCTACATAGCAACGAGCTTGTTTACATAGCAACAAGCTATGTGAGGAATGTCAATTACCTTATTTTATAAGTAATCAATTCATTGAAAAGGCATCAAGGGATGCGATCCATGTACAATTGAAAGTGAAGAACAAAAGGCCAAAAAGCCGACAACGCCAAAAGAGACAGAACAATCCATGGAGCCTATACACCTCTCTAAAAGCCAAAAATATCTAGCATTCCAAGGAATCGATCACGGGTTGCTTTACACTCCCTCGACTCCCAACTAAACAAACAAGAAAGTAAAAGACCTTCGCACTATATCTTCCATCACTAAAAGCCATTTCTGCTGACTGTTGTGTTTGGATCTTCGATTATTGCAGGAAAGTACAGAAATTGGAAAACATAGAGGACAAGTAAGGTGAAAGAAGCTAAATTTTTTCTTTCATTTGCCAAAAATGAAAATTCAAGAGGAAAAGAGAAGAAAAAGAGGGGAATGAAAACATAAATTTCAGCAAATCTGGAGAAACAATAATCAAAGAGCATCAAATACAAATCATCAATCCGAAAGAGTGCTCCCATAATTTGACAACCAAAAGCGAGAATGTCTATTCCTGGCTTAGTGATCCAAGGTGCATCCTTCAATAACATATGAAGGCACACATGTAGTTGCTAGTTTTCTTACTACAAGATAAAAGCGCAAGCTGCTTAGTTTGTGAAGGCTTGGATTACTTCTCATTCAGCAATAACTTATTGCTGAGTGACAATAACCAACAGCCCAAGCAGTTGATTGAAAGCACTGTTACCAAAACATCAAGAAGCAGGAAGCACATCTACATGAATGGAATATAATTTGAAGCTTGAAAATTGCAAAAATAAGAAAATCTAAAGAAACTACACGCCAACATATGATTTAGCCCAACAAGTATATCTATTAAATTTTACCTCCTCTGCACGTAATGTCCAGTCCTGATCATTAATATTCTCAATCTTCTCATTGAGCGGGAAAATCTGCCAAATGTGAGGTGACAGAATAAGCTTAACTAGCAACAGGAAAGCTCTAGATCAAATAAATGCTTACTTGTTGGCCTACCAGAAATTCAGAATGCGTATCAATAACATTCTCGAGAACCTTATTTCTATAATAAATTTGCAGAGTATGTACAATTCCTAACAGAAATCATAACACAGCCCCATATATACATGTTTTTTTCCTTTTACTTGTTTAAAGTGGCCTTGCATTATTATCATTGTATGGGCATAAGCAGAATCATTTTTGAATATTTTTAGTTTGTAATATTGCTTTCTAAAACTCCCATGGTTTCTTTTGCCGATATTCTGATTTACTGTGGTCTTACATTTGTTTTTGCGGGTAAGAAATCAGGGACTGTTGTCTTACATCAGGAGAAGGCGAAAAATAGGTTTTCATAAGTATGGCAAAGGAACTTGTTGATTGAACTGCAGAGTGTACCATTTATAGGTAGAAAGCAAGCCAAAGCTAGCCCGGGAAGACATTTGTATTTTATTTTATTTTTTTGGGATCCACGACCCAAGTACCCAAAGGGTCCTTGACTACAACTAAATTAGTGCGATTCTGCGATCCTAAGGTATGAATACCTTGATTGAAAGCTGAATAAGTCCATTCGGAAAACATATTCGAGACTAGTGAATAGGCCTTTCTTGACTTGTCAACCACAGACATCCAGGAAGATACACTCATTTCCATGAGCACTTCGCAAGTACACTTCTGAAACTAACAGTAATAGCTTGATTCTTGAACATTACCTTATAGATCTTGTGATAGAAAACTTCGAGGAGTCTAAGTTCTGCATTTGGATGAGACAACTCAACCTGTTCAAAAAACAAAACAAGAGCACCAGGGTGAGCGGATTCTTAATGAAAGCGCTATGGAATACTGAATATTAGGAAAGAATACTTCAGCCGAAATGAGGGTCAAACATAATCAAAAGTCAGTCAATATAGCACATCACTTAAATAAGGGAATATGTAAAATGCTAAAAGGCACATAAAGTTCCAGTTACCTTTGTCTTAAGGTCATTAATGACATCTCCAACAGCGCTTTGTTTTGGTAATCTAATGGTATGTATTACAACCTGAAAATGGTTGAATCAGTATTGTCTGAGAAACTAGATCTAACACCCAACAAAGAGAAGGAAAAAAAAAAAAAGAGTAACACTTACTTCATCCTTGGTAGAATGATGGAAAGCAACCTTCAGAGTTTTCAGGCCTTCCAGTTCTGGTAGAGGGATATCCAACACCTCATAGTAAAGAATATCCGAAGTCTGCCAAGAGGGGCAAAATCAGCCAATCAGAACACAGATGTTATGGTAAATGTAAGACGTAAAACAAGAAAAGTCCAGATGAAAGTGACATTAATATGTTGACGAACCTGATTGTAGTGAACCAGCATGTCTGATAGATGTTCCACTCCATGATACTTGATTCGCTGGGAGTTGCAGTTATGAGCTGTAAGCCTTATTTTAGATGGATCATCCAAGCCAAGTTGGAGGGCAACTCTTTCGACAACATCATCATAATTGTGAAGCTTTGATCTTGCATAATTACAAGGATAACAAAATTCTCTTTTGTAAGAAAATCCTTATAGAAAAAAACATCAACTAAGAAACCAAAATCCTAATTAGATGCATTTATCAAGATCACGTACTACAATACAACCTTGAATAGGAATAACTTACAATTCAAGACAAAACTCATCCTCCTTGGGTTTCTCCAAAGAACGGAAGTGAACAACCTATGAATCATAGATCAGGTGCAAAACTACTAAGGAAGTTGGCTTGATATAGAACGATCAGGATGACAAGAAAGGACAACTTTGGATCTTATCATGCATGTTGAGGCTCAAATAACTGAAATAAATACAAAGTTTGCAAAGCATGACTGGGCAAGGGAAGTAAGTGCAGTCCTTCGATTGTTAGGTTCAGAAATTATTCAATGGAGTGATGATGTGACAGTTGGCTAAACAACTAATATAGAACATGGTCAAGATAAACATGGAACTCGAGAACTTCTCTTTAACTCCCACTGCACAGCCCAAAATTGAACCAGACAAACTTTTATGAAATAGGGACTGATTGTCAGGCTGTTTACGATATCGGTTTCGACTCTCACCTGAAATTAGACACGTAATTTAGAAAGTGCAGAAAGGGAAGACTTCCTGTAAAAGAAACAATAAGCAAAAAAAGAACCAGATGGTTGAGGCCCGAGGGGATTAATCTCAAATTGGCGGTAAAGACACGAGATTCTTCTTTTAAGAAGAGGGTTGGGGCCAGCTGGCCATGTCTCATCTCCACTTCATATCTTGGTTTGATTTTGACGTGGCAGAAGAATAGAAGGCGTAGGTGGGCCGCTAAATCTTGAACGATCATAATGGGCACGTGGAACATGTGGTACTTTTTGTGGCGGTGATAGTATTACAAGAATGGAGGGGGAGATGGTATAGAGAGAGAGACGGTAGTAAGGGGCAGAGAGAGACTAGCAGATCTGGAAACAATAGGTTGTATACAATGGTGCCCACATGTTTTTGGCTTAATATAGAACGTAGGGTCCTTCCTTAAAAACATGCCATAACTCTTTTTACGTCTAGACTTTAAGGAATTCGGTAAATGTTTATGATAAACTCAAAACAAAAGCTTTTTAAATTACATATCTACTCAAGCAGTTCGCAGAAATCTTTAAATAACAAACAGGAAATAAAACGATACAAAGGGTCACACAGCGTTCAAAGAAAACTGCCAAATCCACAAGCATGGAGAACACATCAGGTCACAGAAGAAACAGAGTCACATGGCAAAGGCTCTGGAATACCTGCCGATTATGCACGTATTCTAAAAATGAAGGAACATCAGGATAGCGACATTGCTCGCTACTTTCAACTTGAGGAGATTTCTGAAAGCAAATGATGTCCCCATCTTCAAGCTGCAGGAGGAGAATTAGGTAAACATTTATCAGTAGTTGATACATAGACAACCACCAAAACAAGATGAAAATTGAGAAATACGCATAAACACCAAATATACAACAGCAGTGATTTCAAGTTGATTAAGCTCGTACCAGACTACCCTGAAAAGTAAGCTTCTTGTCGATGGGTTCACACATGACATTAGGTTCAAATTTAATTTCCTGAACATCAAAAGGATGATCAAGATGACTGCCCAAGCTAGGAGGCAATCAAGGAAGATGAAAATTACTGTCAAACCATTAAAAATAGCACAAATTGACCTCAAAGAGTTCAACTTCTTCATCTGGAGAAAATCCAGCCAGCTCATTTAGCTTTGTTAATATTCCCATTGGCTTTCCATTGACTTTAACAACCAGCCGCCCAACGTAGCTGACAACATAGAAAAACAACCTGAATAACTAACCAGGAAACAAGCAATGGGGGGAGAGGAAGAATTAGTAAGTAGGTGCACTCCACCCATACAAAAGGAATGTTAAGTTACCGGAGCTCCTCTTTCAAAGGGTCATAATGCTTGAAAAATAGAAGAATATCCTCTTTGCTCTTAATAGGAGGAGGAATTGGCCGCAAATCCTGCATAGTTGTACACATCAAGCTCACCACCTAAAGCTCCGCGTTCATATCAGAAACCAAATATAACAGAACTGCGAACAAAGTCCATTCAACTTGAGCAACCAAGACGTTGGATTGATTAAATCCAATTGAATAGTCGTTAGTCGTTACCTGTCCAGGTTCCACTTCCAAAAACAATTTTAGCTCTGCATTATTTGCCTTATTGGATACCTCTCTCAATTGACCAACCTAAAATGCATTGAAGGAATAAAAAAGCTACATCAGTTTTTTAAGGCTCAATTCACTCCGAACGCTTTAACAGGATCATGGAAGATGACATCATAGCATGCTAGGGAGAAGATACATCTACAAGACCCATCAGCTCGACAGATTTTTGTTTGCTATAAAAGAAAGAAAGAAAGAAAGAAATAACGTACGATAACAGAGGAATCAAGAGAATGGCACCCACATCTAAAAAGAGGCCTAAGAAAAAAAGGCCCCACACTACCATTTGTATCAATCAAACACATCTATTATGCTAACAAATGATTGAGAGAAGGGTTACATTCTTTCTACTCTGAACTTAAAAAAAATACTAACAAGAGAATCATTGAATCTATGCAAGGGACTCTCCAAACCATCAAAATGCCGAACATTCCTTTCAAGCCAAACAAGACACATCGAGCAACCGGCACCATCTCCAAAACCTCCCCATCCTTTCCCCCCACCTTGGTCCCTCTCCACCAGTAAAGAAGCTCCACAACTCCCTCCAGAGTATCCTAGACCACCTTGAAGGCTTGAACCATGAGATAAATGAAGAACAAAGCTCCCACGCAACCGGACAATGAACAGGACAAGTAGCCAACTCCGCAATCCATTTGCATAGAAGTTAGAAACCAATTTACAAAAATCATCCATCTTCGAATTAGTTATCCAAAGTAAACCGTGCCAGATGGTGCTCTTTTAACTCCGGAAAAACTATAGACACGGAGTCGAAGGTACTTACAGATTGAGCTTCCTCTTCCGGTGTCAATGGACGATTCGGACGGTATGTATAGTTTTGACGCTCTGCCCAAAACCAGAAACGTTGACATTGTACCGGTAAACCAAGCTCTTTGGCAACTTCTTCCTGGATATGAATTTGAAAGAATGTCATAAGAAGAGCATCACCATCCGCAGCATAAATTAAACATATAAAATAACACCACTCAATCTAAATACACAGATTTTCAAAAAAAAATCTGGATATACAGAAGCAGTGCAAGCTATGGGTGCATTCCATTTCCCGACTTGAGTAAAAATTTTGTCATCCACAGAAACGAAGAACCTTGAAACAGATTCACTTGCCAAATCACCACAAACAGATAAATTTAAACTCCGCTTTAGTCTGTTTTTTTTTTTTTCTTTTCAAAGAACAAAAACCTTATTTGATATACATGTAGGCAAACTTGCAAATCAAATTCGCTGCCATTTTCTTTGCACAAAAAAGGAAAACACGTAATATATTCCCAAAAGACAACTTTTTCATTTAATTACAAAAACCCAGCCAATTAAATCAAATAAGCACAAGGGACTTTTGCACATCTACGAAGTTTGAAATTTAAATATCTCAGGAGGCAGGTGCATGATCAGATACTAGATAAACATAACTCCACCTAACACTTGCAACCCAACAAGTGAAAGTAAACCAAAATTACACGACAACTAAATTGTAATGAATACCTTGAAAAGGTTGAAAGGTGTTTGTTTATGAATACGAAAACTAGGAACTTTTTCATGATCCACAAGATCAAAATATATATCCCGTCCAATCTGTTCAAGAAGGTCCTCGTCGCGAGCAACCTGAAACATCAAATAACGTATTTATCAACAAAAAAAAAAAGGCCAAGAAAAAATCTATGCAATGGTACAACTATAGGGGAATTTGGACAAATGTGACCTTTATGATAGTGTACAGAAGTGCCTCTGCTTTTTCCATAGTGTACAGAAGTGCCTCTGCTTTTTCCTTTCTTTTTTGCTCTTTCTCTTCTTGCTCTTTCTTCAACCTTATCTGAAAGTTGATGCACATGCACCCAGTATATTTCATTTTAGGTTTGTTAAAAAATATAACAGAGAAAAAAAAAACAGATGTAAAAAACAAAAACAAGTAAGTTATTTCAAAAAATAAAAAATAAAAAGGCTGCTGTTCTCACTATTTTAACAGTTGACTAAAACCCAAATGTGCTACCCATGTTCGACTTGATAAGATAATCCCAAAAGAGTTAACAGAATAATTTCGGCAATCCCATAGATATCGTGGCAACAACATCAATATAGTAAGACCATACAATACAGTATCTCTGTGTGTGTGTGTGTGTTTATATATATATACACATATGGAGTATATGTTACAACTCCTTTTCGATTTTTCCCATTGAAGTCCATGGAAGAGATACGGGAGAACAAATAGAGAGGAGAGAGATACCTGTGGGGGAGGACCAAAGGAGCGCCGGAATTCGGAGTGTTGATCCACCGCCGGTGAACCGACCACACGCCGTAGTAGAGAGTATGAGCCTAATCTGACGATAGAAAATTTTACTACAGTATATTTTAAAAGGGCACTCCGAGTTCGTCAGTGTCAGTGCATGAGTAGACTGCTTTATATCTCCCCTCACCTGAGTAGTAGCTTCCTTCGTAAGTAAGAAAGGTTCTTAGAGCAATTTCATGGATATCACACATTAAGGGAGATTTTGTAATTTATGCCTTCTTTTTATTGTTTTTTTTTGTACTTTTTGAGAGAATCTTGGAAAGACCCACCTGTCTTTTTTAAAGATTTGGTCCTCCAAAACTATTTTGATCCAACAAATATAGAGAACCAAATCTCATTTTGGAGGAATAAAGATGGGTTGAAGTACAAAAAGTATGATGGGATCCCTTTAAGATTCTCCCAAAAAGTACTAAAAGTGAAGAAAAGAAAACATTAATTACAAAATCTCTCTTCAATATGTCACATCTATCCTCCATTTTGGAGAAATAGAGATGGGTTGAAGTTGCTCTTAGGTTGTGTTTGGAAGTTGTGGAAGAGAAGAGAAAGAGAAGAGACAATAAAAAAGAAGAAATGGGGAAGAAACCTGTTATTATCTTTTGTTTGGTTTGTGAAAGATTAAATGAAAATTTGCACTCATGGGAGAGAGAAGAAGAGAAAAAAAATAATTAATTTTCTTACTTTTCCTTTCTCTTCCCTTTCCTTTCTCCTTCTATTTGGAAACCAAACAAATGAGAAGAGTTTTTTTTAATTTTATCTTCTTTTCCACTTCTTTTCTCAACTTCCAAACATAGCCTTAGGCTCTGTTTGGTACCTGGAAAAATAAAGGAAAGGAGAGGAAAATAAAAAAATCTCCTTCCCTTTGTTTGAGTTGAGAATTAGAAAATGAGAGGAAAATAACTAAACTAAACTATTTTAACTAAAAAAAATTCTCTTTAACTTTCCTCACTCTTTCCTTTTATTTTTCTTTCTTTTCTTTTCTTTCTTTGCTTTTCTTTTCCAAGGTACAAAACAAAGCATAAGCCAACCGGGACCGCTTTCAAAAAGATGTCTTTAATCTATGGCATGGATTCATTCCATTGATCAGTTTTTAGAACATCTCCACTCCTTATCAAAATTTTATCTAAATTTGAATAAAAACTCGATTTGGTATGGCTCCAACCCTTACTCAAATTGTACAGTGGAGATTTAATTCACATTTTGTATAGGTTTGGATAAGGAGTGGAGGAGAGTTTTGAATGATTTTTACCCAAATTTAAATTTAAGTCTAAATTTGAATAAGGAGTTTTTTTTTTTTTTTTGTCACTCTTCATTCCTAATTTATTCGGTAGTAGAGGGAAAATGAGACTCAATCCCGAAATACAATATTGTAGGGCATCCAAAAGCTGAGCTAGCCAAAAGCAACGTAGCAGCAATGGTTTGATTCTCCCTAAAAGCAAATCATGAGTGGGTGGGCATGGCAATAGGTTGTTGTACTAGTCTGTCAAAAAATTAGTCGAAGTGCGCATAAATTGACTCAGATACTTAGCCACATCAAACAAAGAACTAACATAAAATCTTTACATGTATTGTAGGGAAAAATAGTTTTTTTGGGGTGGTCCTGTGACCATCTAGCCAAGACTGTAGAGCCACCAGTGGTTAGGTGTAAGATACAGCACAATATAGATACGTAAATGAATTGGTTGACGCAGAGTTAGGTTGGATCAAGTATTCTGCGACTGAAACATCCAATATTACTCAGATTCATTACAATTTCCCAGTTTTGGTTATATAAAACCATTGGAACCCTCTTTCCCATTGAAATATGACGGATAACTTCAGGAAGAAGTAATTCAGCATTTTCCCATGCATTAAAAGTGTTTATGTGGCCCTCATTGGAACCCGCTTTCCCATTGAAATATAGTACTTCTATATATTATTGGGATGGATAACTTCAGGAAGAAGTAATTCAGCATTTTCCCCTGCATTAAAAGTGTTAATGTGGCCTAAAAAGTTAGTTGACTTATTTTTTTGTTTTTATTTGATTTTTTTTCCGCGTTTTTTAGTTTTGCACCAACTTTTTGTGTATTATTGGTTCATCTCGGTGAGAGGAATCTAAAAAGTAAAAAATTATGATCGAAGCTTAATTTTTTATGAATAAAGACAAAAACAAGTCAAAAAGACAACTTTTTACATTTTTTTCGATCTTATTCAAAAAATTGGGAGTTCTAATCATAATCTTTTACCTTTTTCGATTCCTCTCGTCGAGACGAATCAATAATACACAAAAAAATCGATGCAGAACTAAAAAACACAAAAAAAAAAAATCAAATAAAGACAAAAAAATAAGTCAGATTGGCTTTTAAGCCAAAACACCACTATTTGTCTTTACTTCTAAAAGTGAATATTGGAAGGAATACATTATCAATGATCACACAAAAATTCTACCCAGTAATTAAATAATTTTAGTTCAATACTGTCATATAGATCGGTTTCTTGGTGCTTTTTATGTTCAGCTCTGTATTCTCTTCTCCACTCAGTTGACCCAGATTCGTAAAGCCCATATTCTAGACAACAAGCTGCTTCGGCGACGATTTCTGTGTTTGGACTCTAAGGTATCAAGTCTCGTTCACTCTCCATTTAGAACTCTCAAATCTCTCTGCAACGTCATGAATTTTTGAGATAGTGTTTGCTAGGTTTACCGTATTGGTTCCATCTTTATAGTCTCTTCTCACTAATTAGTTGGGTTTCTAGCTAAATATGTGATGTTGCAATTGCGGTTCTTGATTGTTACACAACATGTGAAATGTTTGAGAGAGAGGTTTTTCCAGTTATATAAGTTGATTTAATAAAAGCATTGTGTTAAGTTTCGGTTCTTTATGTTAGATGAACTTTTTTCTCATACTAATCATTTTTGAATTGGTATACGAGTATACGACATTTGGACATGCACCCGCAACCAATACTCATATCCGAGTCCGTGTAACGTCATAGGTCCCTACTAGAGTGTTCATGGAATCCGAAACGGAAAAAAGGGCCAACCAAGCTGAAAACCGTACTTGTAGTCAAGTTGATGTCATATTTTACTATAGTTCATGAGGTTTGAGTCGATCGTTACAGTTTATACTTCCATTGCCATAAGTATTTTTTTCTTTGTTTCTTTTTGTGCATCTTTGCAAGTTGGAAGAGAAAGTTACAGAACTTGTACCGGTTCGGGATTTCATTGCAGATAAGATGCAAGGTAGATGAAGAATTCGCATTCATGTTATATTCGAAGATTTTTTCCGCGGTTAAGAAATTATTGTTGTTTTCTTTTTCCCCTACAGGACTTATTGAAGGTTGAAGAAAAAGGAGAGGGAGCTTCACTTCTTGCATTTTGGGAGTTTGGATACGTTTTTTTAGAGGTAATTAAATATCCATCCAAATTTTGGATATCACGTGCGTTATCATCCTCTTATTTTTACGGTGTTATGTTTTCATCCTTTTGTAATTTGATTTGTCATAATTACCCTTTCTTCATATATATATGGGGGGCGTTCCGTGGACACACCAAAAAACACAACAAATGACACAAGATCTCAACCCTTAATTTGGATGGCTCAGATTAAATCCCAACCCTTTGACCCTCTCTCTCATCCCCTCTTCTTTCTCTGACGATTAAAGAAACCCATCCGACTCACCACCAGTCGGGTCCATCTCCACCCCTTTCCACTCCACCAGCCACCCCATCGCAGGCCTGCCTCCTTCGCCTCCGGCGACCCCCTCTCCGGCGACCCTCTGAATTTTAATTTAGAGCGGCGCCATTCTCTCTCTCTCTCGCGCACGCGCGATCGATTGAAGCCCAGTTACAAAGATTTTCTGGCGACATTAACAAAGCTTTCTGATTTTCCGATCAAGTCCAGTTACGTAGATGCTTTGATGAAAACTAGGGTCATGCATAGACAGATTGTAAGATTGTCCTCTCTCTGGATATTCTTTGCCCATGGAAGATCCATCCCATTCAAAACCATAAATAAATGCACGAGGTATTGGTGGGACTTGGCGAGAAGCTATGAAAACCACCACCAAAGCCTTATTAAGAACTTGTCCATTACCAAACAAATCATGTATATATATGAAGTTGTACATTACATTTTTCAATTAAACGAGCTGATTCAAAGTTTGTAAATTTCCATACAAAGAGAGGGCATGAAAAATAAGAAATAGAGGCGTTGATGGCCTTCGAACAAGTCCTTCGCACAAAATGATCGGTTTCCGTATTGTCTTTCTAAAACTCCACCTCCGCGATCCACTGAAACGATGAAGTTCCTTAATTATGTACTCTGTAAAACCCACTAAATTTCGATTACACATCAACCAGATTCACCCAGAAAAGGGAAGGGAAAAAAAAACCAAATCTGGAGAGATGTTTGCCGTTGAGCATCTCTCCTATTTTTGCCCGAAAAAAACCCAAATCTTCACCCGGAGAGATGTTCAACGGAGAGGAGGGGACGCCGGAGAGGCAGTCGCCGGAGACAAGGAAACCCGAAGATGGGCTGGCCGGTGGAGTGGAGTGGGGTATTGATCCTTAGATTTGTGAAAAGGAAGAAGAGGGGATGAGAGAGAGGGCCAAAAGAGGTGGGATTTAATCTGAGCCATCCAAATTAAGGGTGGAGATCTTATGTCATTTGTTGTGTTTTTTTGTGTGTCCACGGAACGCCCCCCTATATATATATATATATGTATGAAATAAGGACTTCCTAAAATCTAGTTCCTTCTTTTTTAGGGAATAATGAATTTTTGAAATATTGTTAGTTACGAATTTTTTTTTTTCATCCTTCTGTCCAAAATCAATGCATGGTGAATGACCTAAAATCAAGAAATTTCAAAAAATTCAAACGTTCAAATTCTGGTAGCCATTAGGGATGAATTTAGGCAAGTGTGGTCCCCAAAAAATTCAAACGTTCTAATCATGTTCACGCAATATTCAGTCATTATGGTCAAAAAATGAATGGAGATAAAAAAATGTGGTAAAAATCAGACACAATACAATGAACATGGTAAAATTAAATTAAAAGGCTTGCAAAAAAATAGGGACTTCCGAAATTCCTAGGGAATTTGAAATGCATGGCAGTTACTTCCTTCTTTTTGGGGACTGTCAAAATTTGAAATGCATGTCATCCAGTTATTTTTCAAATTTCCTTCATTATCTTGCTTAAATTAAGGAAGTTTTGAAATGGTGTATGATTCACTTACCTAAAATCAAGGAATTTTTGAAATTGTGGAGATTCCAAATTAGGGGATGATGTAATTTTCGAATTTAAGTCCTGCGAGCACCGAATTAGTCATGGTAAAAACATGTTCGCGTAGTCATGGTAAATTAAAAATAAATATGGTAAAATCATGTTTACATAATATTCAGTCATTATGGTAAAAGCTAACAAGATTAAATTATTTACCATAAAAAAGAATCAAAAAAACAAAAGCAAAAACAAAACCAACCTTTGATAAAACTAGAGAAACCATGGTAAAGTGATGTTCCTATCAGTTAACGTGGTAAAATTACGAATAGTCATGGAAAAAGGGGCAAAAACAAGAAAGATGATAAACTAACGAACTAACATGGTAAAATTACAAATAGTCATGGTAAAAATGTGTCCATATCGGAAAAGATGATAAACTAAAACAATTGTGGAAGAATGGAGACCATCACTTTTGAATGATCTCTCACTTAAACTTCTCTCCATCAGATCCATAGCACTTTAACATTCGACGACGGCCACAATTTCTTTACAAACAACATCCGTGTATACCTACGACTCAAGTCCCTCGGCAACATCGAACCCGATTAATTACACACAAAAAAAAAAACATCAGAACCTGATTAAAAAAAAAAACCCACAGCTTTGTGTTTCTTGTGTCCATTTTTTTTTTTTATCTTCAACCCGATTTCAGATTGTCGAGGTGCGAAGCTTCGAGGAGGCGTTGCCAGAGAGAGAGAGAGAGAGAGAGACGAATCTGTCATCCTCCCCGGAGTTGAAGGCGGACGATGGCTGATTGTGGTGGTGGCGGTGTCCTTCCATCGCCGTCGTGCCTCGGGTTACCATCTCGATGCAGAGATAGAGAATTGCTTCTATTTTTTTGATCTGGAAATGGATGGTTTTCAATCCTTTTATTTACCAATATAGGAAGTGTTAGGGATTGGTTTATTAAAAGGGATGAAGATAATGACATGAAAAGGGATGAAGATAATGGCGGGAATTAAGGGATTGGGTTTTATCCTCAATTCCGTTAATTGCAATCCAGGACCTCCGAAATTTGAAATTGGTCATGTCTACCTCCTACTATTAGCAACATTTAATTTAGTCCTCAAACTGATTTTCTGTTAAAGGGCAATTTAGGATTTATTTGAATCTCGGGATGGAAACATAATTACTAAAAACACTCAGGATGATTTTCTAATTCTAAGTGAGTAGAAGGATGATTATTTAAGTGCCCCTTTTTTTTAATATTACATATGGAGTAACCGTGCTTGGACAATCTTTTTAATTTGCGCTCTAGGAATATGGATTTAAGATGTTAAGTAATCATGAACCTTTATTTATGGAAGTTATGAATGAAATTATGCCTTGGAATTTCAATTTCTTATAATTGTAGTAGGTTTGCAATTGTGGATGTAATGACTGTTGATAGTGTATTGCATGAGATTGAAAATGCGGAAAATCTGTAATAGCTTTTGGGATTTCAGAATTGGTGGAAAATTTGTAGTAGGAAACCTTTGCCGAGTAAACAATGTTGGTCGCAATTATTATCATCCATCTTCATCCTCTTGAGAACGTATATCAACTAAATTTTACCCGGTAAAGTGCACACATTTACCGAGTAAATGTTTAGTCGGGGATTAGTGAAACCATTTACCGAGTAAACGTTTAGTTGGTGATTAGTTTGCCCCTTTACCAAGTAAATTTGTTAGTCGGCGATTAGTATACCCCTTTACCAACTAAAGTACTTTTTGCCGAGTAAAGTATTTTTTAGTCAGCAAATACATTCACCGAAGCTCATTCGCCGAGTAACGTGCCGACTAAATAATTTATCCGGTAATAGTTTTCAATGACTCTAAAAATCACTTTTGCCGAGTAAAGTTTTGGTCGGCATTAGTGAAATTTGTTGTAGTGCGGCCAGCTTTTTTAAGGGTACAAGTTTTATAGTTTATCGACATGTGTAACTAGTCATTCTAATCTACATTTGAATTCTTCAAAAGAATCAAAATGTTTTACGCTTAAGGTCCCGATTGGATGCGGGATAAGTTTTGGTGGGATTAAATAGTAAGGGGGGATAAGATAGTAGGGGTATTAGTAGTAAGGGTGGACTCATTGATGTGATGTTTATGGAGGGAAGATTAAATAGTACGTGGTTTGGATGAATTTGTGATAAAGGGGGATAAAGTTGGGTGGATGATGTAAAAAGCGGGCAAATGACATATTTGCCCTTGTGCATGGGTAATATTAAATATTACGATAAAATAAATACATAAATACAAACTAATTAAATTAATTATACTTTTCAATAAATATGATATAATAATTACTTTTATTAATTATATCTAAAATTAAAATATTTAATTATTATTTTTAATTATTCATTTTAATAATGTTGCGTACCACCTAATTTTTTTGCTTGTTTTTTCTTCTAACTAAGCGTTTTTTACTTATAATAACTAATTAGTAATTTTTATGTTATTCCCCAACAATATCAAATTCTAAAGAATAAAAAAAATTAAATTTTTTGTATCAAATTAAAGATCTCAATTAGTAGTTCAATTTGGTGCAAAAAAAAATAATGTGAAAGTACTTTAATTTTTGAGCCGAAGGATATTGCAATGCAAGTCAACAATGTCAAATTCTTAAAGTATAAAAAATTTCAAACTTTTTTGTATCAAATTAAATATCTCGATTATTAGTTTAATTTGGTGTAAAAAAAATAAAAAATAACCGCGAAAGTACTTCATTTTTTTATCCAAAGAAAATTGCAAGGGCTCATAAACATTCAAAATGGGTTTCGGTTTTTCATTTTAAACAGTGAACGAATTTTAGGGGTAAGCCAAGAGGGATAAGGGAGGGTAGTGGAGTAATTTTACTCGGGGTATTGGGGGTACTAAACAGTAACACCCCTCCCCCCTGTTATTAAGTAGTACCCCTCCAGGGGGTATTGAGGGGTATTAATCTGGAGGTGTATAAGTTATACCCCTCCCCAAAAAATTGCCAAACCCTTCACTAATGTGTGAGACCGGGATAAGGGGAGGGGGTATAACTTATACCCCCATCTAAACCCACAGCCAATCGGGCCCTTAGTTTGAATATGTAAGGGGTACTATTTGGCACTCTTTTTGGCATTTTTATTTTTAGCTTTTCTACTTTTGGCCGTTAGGGAGAAAAATCCAAATCACATTTTATGAAACGCATTCCCGTCAATGTTACATGGACTCGGATGCGAGTATCGGGTGCCGGTGCGAGTCCAACAAATTTGCTAGTGATATTTATAGTCTTTCACATGGACATAAAATAGCAAAAACATATTTTTCTTAACCCTTGATCATTTAAATGTACTTTAAATATAATTTACAATGCATAATCTGAAAAAATTATGCAATGTATATTACGAACAAATGTGTCACGACGTGTGAGCGTGTCTCCTTACCCACACCCAATTAGGGGACACATATCTCAGTATCGCAATTGTATGAAAAAATGCTCTAATCAAGCCCTTCCCGGTCATTTTTTTTTAATTTCTCGTATGGACCTTTAAAAACACGTTTCCCGAACAAGTGCCAAGGCATTAGCGATCATGTTGCGAATCTCACGGAGGGTTACCATCTTTTGGATTAACAAGGAAGACGAGTGCAAATGCCTCATGCAAATTGAGAGAAAGAATCAAAACAGTCGGAAAACACTTTTTTTTTATTTATTTATGATTTTTCACATGAATCCTTAAAAACACGTTTTGAACACACAAGAATGAATTAATTTCCTTTTTATATAGGAAGAACATATAGTATATGCAAATATGCAATCGTGCTTGCATGTGTGAAAGAAGTTAGTAAAAGAACACATAAAAACATACCATCAATTAATAGTAGTATAGCCAGATTAAT
Organism: Vaccinium myrtillus; assembly: GCA_016920895.1. Taxonomy (NCBI): domain Eukaryota; kingdom Viridiplantae; phylum Streptophyta; class Magnoliopsida; order Ericales; family Ericaceae; genus Vaccinium; species Vaccinium myrtillus. The sequence goes on along the minus strand of CM029278.1, from coordinate 29,292,036 downwards.
CAACATAGAAAACACCATAAAAGCTTACGTCTGCCAACTCTATATGCGTTGTCGGATTGATTGTGTAACACCCGACTTTTAATTCATGTTTGTGTTTGATTTTGTGCGTGTTTATCTAAATTGTGCGCGTTACTTGAGTTAATTGGTATTATTTGAAAAGTAGGCGAAACAGAATGTTTTCATTGGTTGGAGCACCGTAATCTCATGAGATATCTAGTGTGGAATAATTTATCCTTTGCAGGCTTATAAACTTCCACGTTTCTTTTTCCTTGCTTAGTGGCACAGGTAGCATTTGTTAGTTTTGCGTCAAGTTTTCGTGGTTTATGGATTCGTCTCGACGAGACGAATCCAAAAAGTATAAAATTATAGTTGGTTTATTTTTTACTTTATTCAAAAAAAATTACTTTTGACCATAATTTTATACTTTTTGGATTCGTCTCGTCGAGACGAATCCATAAACCACGAAAACTTGACGCAAAACTAACAAATGAATTTTTTTTTTGAATAAAGACAACGAAAAAACCAAAAAACCACTTTTTTCTTTTTTGCCAAAGTGCGCACACACACAAATAGAACGGTGGTTGGTCTGGAATAGCGGGGGGTGGAAGAAAAAAGAAGAAGAAGAAAGGGAAGGGGGAAAACCTAATTCAAGGTAAGGTTCTTGATTCTTGATGTTAATTTGATAATCTTTTGTAGCTTTTGAGTAGTGGAATCTGTATTTTACAATTGGGAGGAAAGTTTAGGGGTTTCTCTTACGAAAATTTGTTATTAAGATAGCTAAGAGTGTTTGACTGTGATTGAATTCAAATCTGTCATGGTTTTGAGTGAATTTTCGGACATGGTTCCTGTATTCATAATTTTCTGAAATTTTTACTGTAGCTACCCATACATTTTTACTGTAGCTGTTGGGTGGGGGAGTGGTGGAGGACTGATGGGAGTGGTGGTGGTGGTGGTGGGGTGGTGGTGGTGGGGTAGTAGTGGTTGTGGAGTGGTGGCATTGCGATGGTAGGAGCGGCGGAGTGGCAGTGGTGTAATGACACTAATTGTGATGGGAGTGGCGAAGTGGTGGTGGTGGAGTGGCATTGTAGTGGCGGGTAGGTTGTGGAATGGCAGTAGGAGTGGTGGTGGTGTTATAATGGCGGTGGCAACGGAATAGTGGTAGTAGTGGAGGCAGCGGGAGAGTATTTGTAGTAGTGGTGGCGTGGTGATGGTATCTATAGTATTGATGGTAGTGATGGTGGTGGTGGTGGTGATAGGAGTGGTGGAAATGGTGGTGCGGGTAGAGTGGCGGTGGTAGTGACGGCATTAATTGATAATGGTGGTTGTGTGAAGGTTAATGATGGAGGAGGAAATGATTGAGGGGGTGTTCCATTAAAAAAACAATAAGTCTACATACCCGGAAAAAAGACCCCGAAATTACCCAACCCACACACGCAAGTGTGGGTTGGGTAATTTCGGGGTCTTTTTTCCGGGTATGTATCATTCCTGTTAAAAAAAAAACAAGTTTTTCCAAAAATCAAGACATGTCATTCTCTCACAATACATCACATAAAAAACCGTGAATAACCAGTTTATTTAAAAAAACTCCCTTAGTGGAACACCCCTTGAATGAGAACACTCTAAAATTTAGTCAAAATTAATCTTTTAAGTAATGTAAAATGTGATTATCAAACCTACTTAATGATTTATTACTTAATTTCAGTTTTAAGTGTTGAATCTGGTTTATTAAACAAGGCCAACTCTTTATATATACAGGTTTGCGGGTATACTAACGCCTCTAGCATCATCAAGCAAAGCTTGCGACGTACACGCAATCATTGCAACTCACACCATGTCCATATTAAACTACTGCAGAAGCTCCTTCATAACTGCTATCTATATCATATCCTTAAGTATAGTATCATTCACTCCCACTGATTTGGCCACTTTCCGAGACATCACCTCTAGTTCGAGCTCACGAACCTTGGCTCGAGCCACTTCCAAAGCAGTTCCACAGGACTCAACAGTGTCGACTGACTCCGAGTACTTTTTCACCATTTTTGCATCCTCTAGCTTCTGCTTCAGCCACCCCAAGTCCAGCCCGACTTGCTCAAAGTCCTCTACCGAAAAGGCAGCCAGTCGTAATGCTTCCTCATCCGCTTCATTCACCTTGGTGGATGACATCGACACGATGAACGAAGCGAATGACTCAAGTATCACAGTTGGCAGAGCCTGACTTTTCATTGAGAATTTGACAAAAGTGCCCTTGTGAAGGCCTTGGATCTTTTCAAGTAATTGGAACGCCTCAGAAGAAACCCAGCATGACAAAAACCCGACTTTGCCTGCACTAGCTGTTGCTTTGCTTGAGCCGTCAACAGAGGATATTTCGGAAGTCCCAGTCTCCTTGTTTGAGTGGTGGGAATCCGTAACAGTAACATCAGCTTCAACTATGATAGTATCTTTTAGCAGAAAACCTTGTCTGGGATCATTCAGTTCTTTAAGAGGCAAGAAAGAAGTGAAACCCCAATCAGATTCTTGTGCATTGAACTGGTGTTCTGTATCTGTAGATTGGAAGACATCAACATTAGCACCAAAGGCAACAAGCAAATATTGTCGTTGACTCGTTACCAATTTTTTCCAAAGGTCCAGACAAACACACACCAAAACCAAAAAGAAAAACAAGAAACAAAATGTAACAAAATATGCTATATCTGTTGAAGGGAACACTTAAGAGAGAAATTTTGAAGCACAGAACAGCAAGATGTTCAACAAGTGGTCTCATGAGTTGATAAACAATGTGAATCCATAAAGAAAGAAAACTTGGAAAACAGCCATAATTCTGGACTCAATTAAGGTTCATTCAATAAATGACAATAGAGGTAAAACGGTGACAAACAATACACTCCGGAGGCAACTAAAATGGGTAGGAAGGTAACTAATGTCACCAGTAGTGATGAAGACCAATAAGTGGCGATTTAATTGCGGCATCTACCTCTTATTAAGATTCTGACTTGGTTACACCTTGGTGCTTAAGGTCCTTTTCATGGATGGGCTAAACATCACCTTGTGCACTGTGGTCTCTTACTCCTTCATTTGTCCATGTAAAATCACAGCAAGTAGTTTACGAACAATTTTACTGATAAAAGCAGAGTTTCAAACAAACAAACAAATATAAGTTCATTGATACATTCGAAGTATTAAAAATCCTTGCTCGTAAAATCGATGGATGTACTGTGTATAAAAATAAAAACAGAAGTCGCCAAGCACCATTTTAAACCCCAACAAATGTGATTCTAAATAATAATAAAAAAAACATAAATATCAATAATTTTCATCCTATGTTGTAAAGATTAAAAAGATTCACGTATTTGGTTACCACTACCATTAAGCTACAACTGTTACACCTTCAAACTTTGTCATTGCGACCGCTACCATTACCGTCACTACTACGGCTTTTTAATCTCCAACTCAAGGACACAAAGCACAACTAAATATTTGTATATTTCACTATTACGTCTCTGCAAAAGGAAAGATGGTGTTTCAATAATGCCAGCTGGAATCAGCATCAGTTTGTCAGTAATTTTGAAGAACTTCAAAAAATTTCATGCACGACGGGCAATCAAATAAAATAGGGAACTACTCATGGAATGACCAAGCAAAAAATCTTGATGGGCTGAATCGTCAATCAGGTTTTTCTTTCCTGTAGCGACAGCAGTTCATAAAATAATCTTGATCATTAAATATAAGTACAACGAAAGGGTTCAACAATCGCTGAATACGTAACAAGTGATAAGCTACCTCTCAATCACCACAGAGTGAAATTGGAGATTTGACCTGCTATCTTACATTGCATTATCTGGTTTTGTGCACTATGCCACATGGGGTCAGATACAGACACATGTTACATCAAACTGAAAATTTAGGATATGCGGGCTCCGGAAAAAGTCATCCATAATGTAGATATGGGTACGAGAATAGGCCATCTAATGAATACTTTTGTTTTATATATACATCGAAGAAAATTTTCTTGATGATTTATCACGTTTTATAGGATGATTTTAGTGTAATTCGAACATATTGAAAATGAAATTTTACTCTGAATTTACTTTTTCTAAGAAAAAATAGAATAAAACATTCTGAATTATCCTTTTCAAAACAAAAAGATCAGATCCATATCCTGTATCCATAGATGTGCAATGTCAACTTGAGTACTTCAACAAAATTCAAGAATCCGTGCAACATCAGTTGTGCCCAACATGGAGAGGGGATGGAAGGACACTAATCTTTCAGTGTATCGGTGATTCAGTGTATTTACAATGTTCTGTTTTCTCTATTTAACAGATGGACCAATGAACCATTTCAATCGAAATTCATATATTTTAAACGTTTTCCTTGACCCATTTTTCTCCTTTTTCTACATCATGAAGGGCCTTTTATTGACATCCACTCTGCTACTAATCATTTCATTTTAGATTGTGAGATATTTTATTTTCTCTGACCCAAATGTGAAATTCAAATAACATGAACAAATTCTATGGAAAGGGTAAAAGAAAATGAATAGGAACTCTCTAAGAATGAAAGGAATAAGAACTGTCTAAGAATGAAAGGACTATCAATGACATAACACCTATCCGTGGAAAGGAAACTAACTCACACAACACACACACACACACACACACACACACACACAGAGAGAGAGAGAGAGAGAGAGAGAGAGAGAGAGAGAGAGGGCTTTCAAAAGTAACCTAAAGGAAAAAAACACGACATAGGATCTATAAAAAAGGAAATCACTTCCACCGTAATGAGAGACAATCAAGAGAGAAGCAATGAGAGCAAAAGCAAAAAAAAAAAGAAAAGCAAACAATAGAACAGAAATGGATTTTTTTTCGTCAAGCACCCAAGGAACTAGCAAATGCAAGCCGTCACGTAAAGTTTCGGTTTAACAAGAAGAGACAAATCAACTCGAGAACCTAGATTCCATGATATCGAGCAAGAATCTAGTAAGAAGTCCGCTCCATCGCGAAAAAACTTCACTCCTAAGTAAATGGAACCTCTCAACCATATGAATCCAAAGCAATATAAACAAGAGAAAATCTGCAGTAGGGGTAACTCTACTCAGGAGTCAGAGAGAGGTCTCTAGCTAGCTTTACCTGCTGTTGTCTATCATATTTGGGGAGAAAGGAACTTGAAAAAGAAGATGATCATGCGTTTGCGAATCCTTAATTTTAAAGTACTATTGTAGGTTCCTTGGAATCTCTTACACTAACCAAACCTAAAATAGCATTCTTAGTCAATGCTGCAAGTCAGCACATGCATATCTCAGTCACTTTATTGCTGTTAAAAGGATTTTGAGATACTTGAAGGGTACTTTAAACCAAGAACTTCTTTCTTTTAGCATTTTGAGATGCTGATTGGGCTAGACATGCAGTGGTTAGAAGGTTCGGAGGAAACTATTTTTTCAATTTGGGGGCAACAATGTAGAGTCTTAATCTGCAAAGAAACAACAGTTGCAAAATCTTCCACTGAAGCTGAGTCAAGTCTTAGATAATGTTACAGCAGAGCTGATTGCAACAATTGTTCAAGGATCTCTGTATCCTTCATCTAATTTTTTCCTATAGAGTGGTGTCCTAATACCTCAGCTTCTCATTGGCCTCTAATCCCTCATTCATGCTAGAACCACGCATGTTGAGGTTGATTTTCATTTGAACTTCAGTATTACTAGGACAAATATCTTGAGGAAGAAGGAATTCGGCATTTTCCATTTAGTTACATGGCTGTTTTTACTTTTGAAAATGAATAATTGGAAGGAACTGGATACAATATAAATGATCATATAAAATTCTACCAATTACATAAATTTTAAAGGCAACACAGTGATTTTAGATAGGGCTGCAATTGGCTAACTTGTAATTGATCCAATCACAAGTTGAGCTCAACTGACTGGTTTTTTTAAGGGTACAAGTTTATAGATCCGTGTAATGAGTCGTTCTAAGCTTGGGTCGAATTCTTAAAAAGCATAAAAATATTTTCATGGTGGTGGTTGGGTGCGTGCTAGTGGTTGTCAACGGTGGTGCTAGTTTTTCGGCAGCAGCGGTGATGATTGACAGCTGGAGTTCAGGTTAGGACTTCTCACAGTGGTTTATCGGCGGTGGTTTATAGGCAGTGGTCGACCCTGGTGGTGGTAGATGTCGACCTTGGTGGTGGTGGTCGTTGTTTTTGTCCCTTGTGGTGCTGGTCGTCCCTGGTGGTGGAGGTGGTTGGTTGACCACTTAGGGTGAGAAAGGAGGAGGGAGAGGAAGAAAAATGTTTTTGAACTTCTTTTAAGAAAAATTTGAGAATATCAAATAAATTTTTTCCTCCAGTTCAAAAAAAAAAAAAAAAATTTCCTCAAACTTTTACAAATTTGGGTAAGGGCTGGAGATGCTCAGGCAGTTGATACTATTTTTAATTTTTACTGAATTTTTTTCGATAGCTTTCTGTCCAATTTTTTAAGATTAATCATTTCTCCAATAGACAAATAGAAAGTAAGAATATACGGAACGAAGTTGAAAAAGTCCAGAAAAGGCGAATAAAAAGACAGTAAACTTTGTGTTCACTTCGGGACATAATTTTCTATTTTTCTACTATGATTCATGCACAAAATTTGACCAAAAACTAAGAAAATTTCCGAAGAGTCGAAGCAAATATGCCCCGATTTCGAAATTTTGGGTAAGAAAACAGTCTTCTTTTTAATCGGAGGACAATAGCGCAGTCTAATGGTAGTATAATCAGATGACTTAGCACAGAAACGCTACAAAAAACACTTACCTTTCCTAACTGTCGCTTGCTTACGATTTTGATTGATCACAGATAAGCCGAAACGGGCGTACCTACTCCATCCACACGGCAAGGTAGACGAATCCGCAACCTCCAAGTACACCGACAAGTATTCGACGTTGTTCCCCTTTGGAAATATGAGCAACCGCCTGCAACCCCCAAGAACCCGAAACAGTAAGAATTATCACTAAATTGAACCCAAAACCAAGGAGGACAAAGTACCATTTGTATCCACCGGAGTTGAAGGTTTTGGAGTACTTCTTGGTTTTCAGCTTCGTGAAATTTTCAATTTTCCATTTGAATACATCGGATGGCCGACCGGTCGGCGTCGGGAGAGACATCAGTGCGTGTTTGTGGATGGAGCGAGAGAGAGAGAGAGAGAGAGAGAGAGAGAGGGCGCTAAAATGCAGCGTTGAGTGTAGACGAGGGAAAGTCTTTTGCTTTGTGAATAAAAGGGAAAAGTGAAAGAAAGGAAAAGGAAGGAATACGTGAGGAAAATGAAAGGAAAATTCACCTCATAAAAAGCTACGGGTACACTACTATTCATCTCAAATGCACTGTTTGTTAAAACTGAAAACTAGAAGCTGGAAAACTGGTTTTTTGGATGTTACGTTCGTTTTTATTCACAAAATTTTAAGTTTGGCTAATAATTTTATACTTTTTAGATTCCTCTCGTCGAGACAAGCCAAAAAATCACAAAAAATCGACCGAAAACTAACAAATATAAAAAAAAATTGAATAAATACAAAATCAAAAAAACTAATAAACCAATTTTTTCAATTTACCCAAGGGCTGATGATGCTGGATCACTGTGGGGTTCATTTAAAAATAGGTTTCTTTTCATTCGTCACTGTAGTTCGGTGTACATGAGTGATGTATCTATAGTTTTTTTCCATTACACTATGCATAAAATTTGATTTTGTTATTTTCTTCCTTTTTCTCTCCAAACTATTAAATAATGGGATAGAATTTTTTTTTTAATTTTCGTTTCATTTATCTTTTTTTCACAAGTTCCAAACAAACCCTTAATTGGAATAACCACTTTTTTTTTTTAGGTAATTGATATTTGCACCACTTTTTTGTTCCAACCACACTAAAATATTTTTGTTTTAATGTTTAAAATACACATAACATAAACAAACAAATGTTGGAATGTGATTATTAAAATTTAAAAGTGCCAAAAATATTTTTCTTTTTTATTTCGATCATATTTAGATGTTTTTTTTCCCTATTATCCTCAAACGGTATAAACATTAGAAAATGGTTCTCTTCATACCCTCTGAAGACTAACATGGGTTGGCCTAGTGAATTTTTCCCACTCACTCTTAAGTTCTCAGCCAACAATTCTTAAGGCAAGTGGTGACTAGCTCATGCGGTAAAGCTCTTGAGGGGGCCGCCCGGGGGTTTAAAAGATTTATCCCTAGTTAGTTATTTTAGTTATGTTACTCTTATTTTATTTGCTAGGAACAACAAATTATAAGTTGGGGGTTGTGATAGGGACGTAAATATGCCTATTAACGCACCCTAATTTATGTTTGCCACGTGGGATAAAACCCTCCAAGAAGTTAGTTACCACTTTTTGTGGAAAGTGGCTCTAAGGAGATACGACTAAGGTTATAGAAAGTGGTTCTACTTATTTGCACATGTAGTGGTAGTTATGAAAGTGGTGGGACACTTGGGACACTTGGCGACCTAGGATTTAATTTCAACACCAAATAAAAGGGGATGACTAGGTCAAAAGGACATATGACAGCTTGTGAAAACTTCTGAAGAAAGTGGGCAGGAGATGTGATTAGTGGGATCCAAATCTCCTGAACCATTCATAGGCAAATGATGCTATAAATACAAGTCATTGTGCAACATTACAAAGGTCCATGCACCAAAAGCTCACATCAGCAATTAAATTTTTCTTAGTATCATCCCCTAGCTATCTAGTTAGCAGGTTTCTCTTTCTTTCTCAACCATGTCTATCCCTTCTTATCTCCTATCTTCTTATATGCAATCTTAGTTTTTCTTTTGTCGTTGAAGTCCTTGTTCAAGGCAATCTGAACCGTATCACTTTAGTTTCTCTTTAAAAGTATCACAACGTTTGAATGAGGTTTTTAGATCAGAAACATTTATCATCTTTACATTTGGAGATTTTATATCTCCTGACACGCCCCCTCACTTACACAATACTACTTGGTGTTGGCTCTATAATTTCTCTCACCCCTGGAGAAATTGGTGTCAAC